>CANDYH010001246.1:0-12158 GCA_947396885.1 Heligmosomoides polygyrus polygyrus | reverse complement strand
CTTTACATTTTCCAGTAAGGGAAGATAGAAGCTTAGTGAACATGCTTTCGCCTACTCGATTTATAGGTTCGATCAATATGCATTGTGCACGGCTCACTCTCGGAGCATTCCTAAACTGCCTTAGCCCCATTTGCTATTTTAGAGCGGCGGAAAATGGCGGCGGACATCGACCGCACGTGGTAGTACTAATTCGCATTTTCTAAGCGCAACAACTCTGTCATGTGTGAACCTTTCCGTTTGCAGCTTGTGGGTTTTGTAAGCAGTAAAACGTTCTAGTAGTGGGCCGAAAGACAGCGACGTAACTTATGACTGGACAAAGTAACAGCGGTGCGAACGTGCAGGTGGTTAGGGGTGGGTGCTGATTACGAATCCGATGTCCGCTTTTGAAAATTCCGCCGATTTCGGTATACCTCCCACCCTCAGTTATCCAGAAGAAAATCCAGAACCTTTCGAAATGGCGGAATTTTCAGGATTCGTAATCAGCACCCCAAATAACCCCTAGACGATTTTGGACGAGAAAATTTGGCCAATTCGAAAATATCTATTTCGATGACGTCATCGTCCGCGCAGGCTCGGCCTGGAGCGCCCCCGTCCTCAATGGGAAATTGCCAAAAAAATCGATTTTCCTGGAACTGGCTGAGATTGGTACCATTCGATGGAGCTTTTCGTGTTGAAACAAATAGTGTTATTTCGAATGTAGAAAACTCAAATATGAGCGAGTAAGGGTGCAGGAATCTTCAACCGCTAAGTCCGCCGCCCTAAAGTGGCAGCTGGGGCTAAGGCAACTCCGCCTGTGGAAATCTTTCTTCCACCTCCGCCTGTGGAAGTCTTTCTTCCACTGCCGGTCCCAAGCCCGGGTAAAGGAGGAGGGTTGGTCCCCTGCCGAGGGACCGCAAAAACTAGGCAAGAAGCCATAGAGAATCGTGATACGACTTCAGCTCAAGCTACCGCATCCGGGGCAACCGATGCGCCGGCATTGATGAACCGAAACCAGGGCGCCGGTGCGAAGTCCAGTACTGGTTATACGGCAAAGATGTTCACTCCAAAACGAGAAGTTACGGTTGCGTCGTGGAACGTCCGAATGGCCTATCAGGTAGGACAGAAGAAGATCATCGCACGTGAGCTTGTCAGATACAAGGTGAACGTTGCTGCACTATCGGAACTACGCCTCACTGGATCCGGACGGACAAAAATACCTGTCCCCGACAGAAACGCTCAGATTACGCTGTTTTATCTGGTGGAGACGAGCATACGGAAGGCGTCGGATTCGCTTTGGACGAAAAAGCAGTTAACTGTGTACTCGCGTTCCATCCAATCTACAGTCGAATAGCAGTATTGACGCTCTCTGGGACAATACATCTTCTCAGTGTATGCCACAACGCAGATCAGCCCAGATGATGCAAAAGACGACTTCTACAACAGCTTGCAGATGGCTATTGACTTAGTCTTGAAAACAGACGTTATCTTGATTGCTGGAGACTTTAACGCTCATGTTGGCAGGAATCGCACCGGATGGGAGGAGGTTCTGGGTCGACATGGTGTAGGTGAAGTAAACGACAATGGTGTTCGGCTCCTGACATTTGCTTTGCTGGATTACTGATCGGTAATAGCATCTTTCAACATAGACAGATCCGTGGCGTACGCCAAATGGTAGTGACTCTGCACTTCTGGACTATGTCCTCATCAACAAGCGATTTAGAACATTTAACAGCGACGTACGAGTAAAACGTGGTGCTGACGTGGATCCGATCACCATCTCGTGTGTGCCAGAATACGGCTCAGGCTGCAGAAAGCAAGAGTAAGTACTAAGCGTATCATACGACGAAACTGGTCCATCCTCGCGGAGCCATCATACTGACTACAATTCCAACTAAAGCTGGCGAATCGCTTTGCTTCACTTTCAGAGAAGTGCGATGTAGATGAAGAAGAAAGGCAGTTCACGAGCGCGGTTTGTGAAAACGCTGAGGAAATTTATCCAATTATTAGGCAACGCACACAGCCCTGGATATCGGAGGCTTGTGTGGATCTCATCGATCAACGAAAACGCGCAAAACTTGTGAATCGTGAACGGTACGCCTAACTACTCGATGCCAACTTAAACTCGAAGGTGAAGCTTATTGCAATTCTGTAGCGGAATAAGCCGAGGATACTGCTTGCAGAAAAGAACTTCGAGGTCACGTTGAGATACCTTACAGGTAAGAAAAAGCCGACAAACGATAACATCAGAAAGGAAGCTGTAAGCTCCACAAAATCACTTGAAGAGCGCCTCCAATGATGGAAGAAATTCTTCGAGACAATGTACAATCATGCTGCACCAGGAGGCCCTCAAGCTGCACCACCATCAGTTCTTATACCAGAGACAGTCGCATTGGAGACCACGCCTACCAAGGACGAGGTTGCTGAAGCTATCAAGCTATTACTAAACAACAAAGCTGCTGGAATTGATGGTGTGACGGATGAAGCGCTGAAAGCTGGCGGGAAGTACTGGTCAACCGTTTACATTCTCTGCTAAAGTTAATTTGGAGAGCGGAAAAAATTCCGGCGGCATGGAAACAAGCCATCGTCATACCAATCCTGAAAAAAGGAGACGGTTATGACTACAAAGACTCGCGCAATAAGCCTACTTTCTATAACGGGAAAGGTGTTCACGAGAGTACTTTAAGCAAGGCCGCAGAAACAACGTGAATGTCCGCTAGAGAGGAACAAGCTGGCCTCCGTCCAGGAAGAGGTTGTTGCGAGCAGATTTTTGCTCTCAGACAGATAATGGAAGAATGCATACGATGCGGAAGGCGAATGACATCGTGTTTGTAGATTTCCGGCCAGCATTCAATAGTGTCTACTGACCAGCTCTTTGGAGAGTAATGGAATCAGAACATTTGCCAATATTGCTTTATGGTGCGGAAACATGGGTACTTCTGAAAGTTGATTTGCAGAAGCTAGAAGTGTTCCACACGAGCTGCATCAGACGTATACTAAACGTCTCAATTCGTGATCGGATTAAAAACGACAATATCCGCAAGTGCTGCTGCAACCAGCCCACTGTCGAATCCGAAATCCGAAAACGCAGGTTACGGTGGTTTGGACATGTAAGTCGAATGGCGGCTCAACGAATACCCAACAAATTGCTGTGAAGAATCAGACCAAATGAATGGAAAGCTGCACCAAAGAAGACGTCGATAAAACAAATACAAGACGACTTGAGTAAACGAGGCTTGTGTTTAAGCGCGGGAGTGAAATGGCTCTGGATCGTCAGGCATGGCAGAACTTTGTCCGTGACTTTCACCACTCCATGGCACCCACAGCGACGTTATTGGCTACGAGGACGCCCTCAAACCTGACACCCGCTAATGGGGAGTAAGTAAGTAAGTAAGTAAGTAAGTAAGTAAGTAAGTAAGAGGCTAAGGCAGTTTAGGCAGCTGTGTGGCTGTGAGCACGTCATCGTAATAGAGCTCTTTTCGCCTACGTACTTTAAGGCCGTTAGCTCGCCGCGTCTTCCCGCAGTGGTCCACCGAAATCGGAAAAAATGCGTCCAGAAGCCTCACCTGCATTTTTGCACTCCTGTAACGTTGCCTTTTTCCTAAGCTATACCGTTCTACTTTGGTGTTCTACTAGACCGCTTTACCTCCTACAAGGCTCACGAGTTGCATCCGAAACGATCCGAACCTAATAGAGATATTGCGCTCCGAACACACGCGTGCGTGCAATTTGCGAGCGGCCGCCCCGCTCGACTGATAGGTTCGATTCTGTATGCATTGCACACGGCGCACACCAAAGTATCGCCGGGACGGATTGGAGCAATTCCATAGTGGGGCGGATGGAAATTTCTGATAAAATTCTGCAAGCTGTTCAAAATACTTCTTAAGGCTTTACTTTTTTCAATAAGGGAGGATAGAACTGGAGTGAACAAGCTTCCGTCCAATCAATTGATAGGCTCGATCCCACATACATTGTGTTCGGCGCACTCTCGGAGCATTCCTGCCACTGGCAGCGTACGCCATGCTCGAGATGCTCCGAAAACATGCACCTCCTGTAAAATAAGCTGCTCTAATTGCAAGAATCTGCTTCACTCATTTTTAGGCCACCCACGGCGAGAATTCGGTGTTGTGGTAAAGATCTATACATGCTTATGTAGATCTCAAAGAGACGAATCGAACAGTGCCAGCCTTTTTTCAAAAACCTAAAACTTAAGGAGTTATGAGCAGGCGACGGTTTGCGACCGATTTTTCCGTCGCAAATCGCCGTTAGGCTGCGCGACGTGAGCGGTGTTGTATAAAATAAATACTCTATCTTGATAGTAATTCTAATAAGCAGTTGATATACCTAGCCTTCGATATCTTTCGGTGATGAGGAAATGAAATGCTTTGTGTCTTGATAGTGATTCTCATGTGTTGTTGATCTTCGTAATCCTCGGTACTTATGTTCTTGAGCCAACCAGTTATACATTTCTTGCATCCCTCACTCATCCGACTGATTGTAATCCATCTAGTCTTTGTTTCTATGTTGTTCTTCATGTTCCTATTGCTGTGTGCTCACACACGCATACATATGCGTCTATTGAATAAATAATCGAACAAGTACACATCAATTTGGAGGCAGTATGAGCGCTTGTTGGCGCTGCACTGTGGCTTATGCAGGTGGATAAAAGTCAGAGCCTCCGAGATTTGTGTTCCACCGCAGAGCGATGGAAGGACTGGCTGGACTGCGGTGCTTAGGCAATCGCACCAATCTCTTATAGCGACTTCACCCAAGTCGCTGACTTCCGCAATCGTCAGCTTTCTTAACCAAAATGATTTCACAATACACAACAAGCCGAACACCGCAGCCCGGCCATCCATCCACCGCTCTGCGGACTTTTCACGCAAAAATTCGAGCCACGTCAGTCAGGATCACGCCGATGAAGGACTAAGCACAGGAAAAGTAGCTAGAACTTCAGGCAATCTAATACCGGCTAGCGCTTATTCCATTTAAAAATTCCGACAAAATCCGAACTCTAAAGAAAACGGAGAGCTCTGGGCAGCAACAAGTCACTTCGGGGATGTTTGACACCACAAACAAAATGATGATTCTTTAAGTGATGTGAGCTGCTCTTACAAGGGAAGTGTCTGAAGCGTATGTCTGAACGGGGGAGCGAGTCATATAGGGAGAATCCTCATCCCTCAATTGGTTTGAAAATGTTTATTTTTTGCCAAGTCGCTAACCCAAGGAGTAGGGGTCACAATGGGATACGGCGCATCACGAGTTTGGGGGTCTTATACTATGCCGGCAAGCGACTCGGGTCGCAGTGGAGGTGTGGTTGCTCCATGGGAGGAAGGTCGGGGGTTTGGTTCTTGTGCGCTGCTGCGCTTTTGCATTTCAACTGACTGGTTGAGATTTGGGGATTCTGACGTCTATACCATTTCCAGACATTTTCTTCGCATTTTCCAGCTGAATGCTGTGGTGTTCAACATGATGATATGGAAATGTTCAACGTCAGTGATACACAGGTATAAAGTGCCTGGGTAGTGCATCACAGTGTTTTCCTCCATGGTTATGAGCACGCAACTGAAATCCAATTGAAGACGTACCCTTTCCTCCGAAACAAGACCCACTGCTTGCTCGCCTCTCCACGTCCATCAGTTCATCTTGCGGATCCCAATCTTCCTCATCTTCTTCCACCATTTCCAGGTGTTCGTCATCGTCAACTTCAAGTTGACGTGCTTCAAATCCCTTGAGTATGCTGGCCATCCGTTCGGCCAGCTTTATTTCTTCCCTCGAAGATTCCTTGTCTAAAGTTAGCTTAATTTGCGGGATCATTAGAACCACCTCCGACGTCATAACGTGGTCTCCTTTGAAAATCCGAGCAGGATGGATTTTCAAGAGGACTTTGGTCCATGTATGGAAACAGACTGAGGAGCCTGTAGCCTTTATACGCTACCCGTAAGGTGCGCAGTGGTGCTTCATGCACTTTGTACCTGTGTATCACTGATGTTGAACATTTCTACATCAACATGTTGAATACAACAACGTACAGCTGGAAAAATGCGCAGAAAATGTCTGACAATGGTATAGACGTCAGAATCCCCTAAATCTCTACCAATCAGTTGAAATGCAAGAGTGCAGCAATGCAGAGGAGCCAAACCCCTGACCTCTCTCGCATGAGTCAACCCTCTACCCACCTGCATTCCGAGCCACTGGCCGCAGAAGCATCGCGGTCGTACAAGATCCCCAAACGCGTGCTGCGCCGTATCCCATTGTGACCCCCTACTCCTTGGGTTTAGCGACTTGACAAAAAATAAACACATTTTCATGCTAATTGAGGAATGAGGATTCTCCCTACATGACTCGCTCCCCCTTCAGACATATGCTTCAGGCCCTTCCCTTGTTAGTAACCACTGATGAGCAAAGACACTTCGAGACATTCACTTTTCGCATTACTGTATGACAAATATGTAGACTGGTGCCGAAAACCGTAGAGTATGTACTATAGAGGGTCATAATTTTGCTAAAAAAGTGGAACAAATTCCGACCGATATAAATGGAACAAGATTTGGGTGATTCCCAGCCACTTCCGTTATTTATTGCTGAGGAAGGTTGTTGTCAAGTGGTAGACGAGCGTTTTCGAGGAGAAAAAACGAACTTATTTGGACCGGAAGCGAAACCAATGTCCATTTATGCTGAAGTGGAAAATGCAATGGCGCGATGAGGTACGGAGACGGTGGAAACATAACTGACAAACGTTGCAGGGAATGTGTCCGCAGTCCACCACATTACAACAATTGGCAATAGATATATCTTACCTGGAAGAAACCAACCCAATGATTGGAAAACTCATCACATAATCCTCTTTCAAAACAGTATTAACAGTTCAAATCTTAACAGCCTTTTGGAACTAGGACCTGCGGACGGTATCCAAATGCGTAGCTGACAGCCCTGATATGAGAACCGGCAAAGGGGAACCGCGTCCACAGGGTTGCTTTGAACTGAGGAATAGCTAAGGACTTCCGGTTTCGTCAAGTGGTCAGACACGAAGCAAGTAGGCGTAATTGGACTATTTATACGACGATCACGGACCGTGACCGGTCCTTCACGTCAACAAAGTCCAGTCAGCGGAAGTCTCGCTTGCCCTCGTAGAGTGATGATATCAACTACGAACAGTGATTGCTTCCTTCATGATGTTGATCAGAGGCTCCAGTGCCTTCACTGTTTCTTTTCACTATCAGTTATTCATCGAAATCGTAAGATTCTGAATGAATATGGATACTTATTATTGCTGTGGGCGCGTGGAGCGCAGTCGGAGAAGGCGCCGGCTGTCGTCTCTACCCGATACCAGGTTCCTGGTTCGGATTTCCCGCACAGGCCAACCAAGACTTTCATCCCTCCGGGGTCAGTGAATTGGTACCAGACGTGTCTCGGGAGGATAAAGCACTGACTTGTTCATCGGCAGGCCCCTGCAAGTCATTGTATGGCCAAATACACATTCAACTCGCCTCCATGACATCTTTAGAAGTAGAATGCGTGGCGCATCCCAAAGGGAATGAATAACGACGTCCTTTATCCTTGTTATTGCTGTGCTGGAGGATCCGATTCTCCGGGCATTTTTGGGAACCTCGCAGAGTGCTTATAATGCTCAGCCACTTCCTCGATGTGATCTGATCTCGCGGCATCGCCGCACAGAACTCCAGCCAAATCTCGTCTGCGACGTCTAGCGAAATGCGACAAAAGGCAAAAATAAGTTGAAGTTGAAGTTGAACAACTCGTAAAATAGCGTCTTCTAGGAGTGCAGAGAACGACAAGCAATCAGAAGACCCCTGCCATGGGAGGCTTGTTGATAAAGTACAGCACTAATTATTCTACGGGCAGTTTTCGATAAAAGCACAAGCAGGAGCAGAACGCCTTCAGACAAAGGACAACATGGAAAGTGATGAGCAATAGTGTAGGCGGATGACCTATTCAAAGGATCGATACCACTGCACTTCAGAAGGTCGAGGTTTTCGTTCAGTGGACATAAAACACAGACTGAAACTCGACCAGAGTGAGCAAGGTCGGGCTACAAATGAATTGGAAGCAAAGAATGCACTCAGAGGAACGGCATATGACCACCGAGACGAAAGAGACCACGAGACTGGTAGGCTACAGTGTTCTACGAGATGCTTCAGGGCGGAGAGTCGTTGGATACACCTCTCTCAGAAAGGGGAGGGGCGAGGGGGGCGCCGAGGGCAAGATGTCCGGGTGCCTGCCTTCACATGGAACCATCCACCGGAAAGCTCATCAACACAGGAAGAAATGTCTGATGCTTGGAAAGAGGACGGTGAGCCGGTTGTGCATTCAATTTCGGATAAGTCTTCAATGTAGAACTGACCGGAATCATCCAAAGCCCCTAGTTGAGGTGAAGATTTAACGAATTGCGGCGAAAATTGAAAGAATCTGGAGAGAAGGGCGGCGTTCTCCTATCCACAACTGCCTCCAAATACCGATCCGACTGGAAAATGACTTCAGAGTTCCCCGAGATACGCTTCCCAACCGTCTTCTATCAGCTGTTAGGTTTTTGGACGTCATGCCAACGGTTTCGCGCCAGCAAACTTGTCCAAATAGGGCGGCGCGCGCAGGGCGGGAAGTGAGCACGGTGTACCGAACGACTGCCCCCGTGCTTCAGCACTCTTAGACGACAAACTGGTGTAGAAACCTGACATTCTAGGTCGTTGTTCATCCTAGCCCACATCATCCACAAACAGTGGTCTAACGAGTTCAGCATCCGGTATGACTACTGGCTGGGGCTTTGCCCCAGGAATCCAATCGCCATGGTTTACCTACTATGACGCTGGTCTACATATTCGCGCGATTTCTACTTCCTTCGCCACAATCGATCGATAGTGGTCAGTCGAAGGACATTTTCTGCTTTTTATGAAATCTACCCGTCGGCAATTTCACTCGCATGATTCTCAGCTTAAACAGTCCAGGTTGAGTGGGATTCGGAATACGATCCCGCGGCGAAGCCGTTCGAGGCGAGAGTGCTTTATTTCGCCCAGGTGGAGGGATAGAAGGACATAGCGACAAAGGACGAGTTGGCTCTTCTACATCTTGTTCATGTGAACCTGGACACTTTTCAAAAGAACTGTACATTTTCAAGTCAAAAAGTACGTCTTCCAAATTGAACAGGACAGCTTTATGTGGGCTTAGCAAATTTAAGGAAATCATTGTAGTTTCCTTCTTTTTCTTCAGCATTTTTTCCGCTTAATTGCGGGGTCCGCTTTCCTGGAATGTTGGCGCCACTTTTCCCGATCAAATCCCTGATCAGGGTGCAACCCAGCCACCTTCAAGTTCTGATGCAGTATATCAAGCCACCGCTGTTTTGGTCGCCCTAGTGGCCGCCTACCTGGCACATCAAGGTTAAGACAAGTCTTATCCAGTCTTAAGGAAATCATTTTAGTCTTCTTTGAAAACTGGTTGATCCTCTCCCCTATGTATTACGTCCCAAAAATGAAAGCACTGAATGTTCATAAAAATTTTTTCGCTATTTCAGCAACGTGGGTACTTTACAGCCTATTTTAAAGGAAAAATGTTTTTATGTGTCACACAAATGAAGAAACATTGGAATGCAATCCTCCACCATATGTTTATCTCATTGAAGACGAAAATCCGGGAGTTGCACATAAAATCAGCGCTACAGTAGAAACAATCGCTCAATTCTGTGCGGCGCACCTGCACGTAAGCCTAAACGATCGACCATCGTTTAGGCTACCATCCACGTAGAGCCCTGGGCACAGTTCTAGGGCACGTCACCTAGACGAGGCAAGGACAGAAATGCGATGTGAATTAGAGACCGACTGCTGATGGCGAGAAATTGTGGGAAGAAAACCCATCTTCTGGTGCAATTCCTCATGGCAACTCCAACTTTTTCCAACCTAATATTCTTATGCGCGCACGCATAAGAATATTAGGTTGGAAAAAGTCTCTTCACACTTCGAAAAGTAATTTACCGTTCTCCTTGTACCTTGTAAACACACCAGCCAGTACTGATGGCGGATCTCATAATCCTATCACACTTGTCTACCGTTCGCACGCGGACGCAGGTCAAGACCCTTCTTGTACTTCATTATCTGTCCAATCTTCCGGACTCAATGCCAGATCTACCTGATGGCCATTTTCGGCACGGCATTCTTCATGAATTCATTAAAGGATCTACAGCATGTCAGGCAGCCGACCAAATTAACCACACAGTACCGGACGCGTCTTTTGAATAGACGCCGAAAAAACCGCACTTTTGCGGTTTTTGGGTCTTTTTGCTATAACTCGCCAAAAAGTCATCCATTTGAAAAACCATGAGCACATTTGAGCTCAAGAGACCGAGCTCTATCGTTTGGTATATACACTTCATATGAAACATCAAAGATGGCCAAAATTGAAAACTTGCGCTCCATTTAGAAGGCCGACCGAGGACGAGTTGTCGGCCGCAAGGCGTCAAAAAGTGTTGCACGCTCACAATTCCTCTAATTTGAGGTTTCTTGAGAAACAGTTGGCACCGTTCGATTCGTCTCTTCGAGATCTACACAATCATGTATACATCTTCGCCAAATCACCGCATTTTCGCAGTGGGTGGTCAAAGATGACTGCAGCAGACTTCTTGGTACTGGAGAAGCTTACATTCCAGGACTTACATGTTCTCGGAGCATCTCAAGCATGGCGTAAAGTGTTTTGTCATGTCAGGAATCCTCTGAGAGTGAGCCGTGCACAATGCATATAGAATCGAACCTATCAATCGAGGGGGGGGGGCAGTTTGTAGAGTGAGCATTTAGGGGGTTTTATGAGAAATCCTCAGCCGCCCTACTCAGGAATTTCTGTACTCTGTTCCGGCGAGACTTTGGAGTGCGCTGTGCACAATGTGTATAGGATCGAACCTATCAATCGAATGGGCGAGACAGCTCGCAAATTGCACCGCGGGAGTGTTCTGAGCGCAATAACTCTGTCATGTTCGAGTCTTTCCGGCTCCAAGTTGTGGATTTTGTAGGCAGTAGAAAGTTCAAGAAGCGCGCTGAAAATTAGCGACCTTTGAGAAAGTTTGAGCAAAATCGGTGTTCTTGACCCGACCACTCTCAGTTATCCAGAAGAAAATCTAAAACCTATTGAAATCGGTGGAATTTTCAAAAACGGACGTCGGATTCGTAATCAGCGCTCCAAATAACCCCTAGATGATTATGGATGAGGAAATTTGGCCCGGCTCAAAAATGTCGATTTTCGATGACGTCATTGTCCTTCTGCCGCCGCCTTGGGCCGCCTCGCCTTTGTTGCGAAATTTTCAAAAAAATCGATATTCCCAGTATTGGCCGAGATTGACACCATTCGATAGAGCTTCTCGAGCTGAACAGAGTGGTGCCATTGAGAGCGTCGAGAACTCGAATGTGGGCGAATAAGGCGGAAGGAACTTCGCCGTCGTCTCCGCCGCTCCAAAATGGCAGATTGTGCTAAAGCAGTTTAGGCATCTGGAGAGCTGCGAGCACGTCATCGTAAAGTGCCTTCGGTGCTTCGCTCGTCCACGGGTTTGCATGCCGTTAGCCCGCCTCGTGTACCCGCAGCTGTCGACCGAAATCTGAAAAAATCGTTCACACATATCGCACCGCCGTAACCTTGCCAATTCATAAGATAATTTGCTGTGCTTTGGCGCTTTACTACAGCATATTACTGCCTACGGAATCCGCACGTTCCAGCCGGAAAGACTGGAAGCTGACAGAGTTATCGCGCTCCAAACACGCCCGCGCGTGCAATTTAGCACAACAACGGTCTATGTTCTCCGTGCTCTTACTCTCCCAGATAACAGTTCTCGCTACTCATAGTAACCCCGTTCAATTCAGCACGAGAAGCTCTATGAAACGGTATCAAACTCGACCAATTTCGGAAACATCGATTTTCGATGACGTCATCGTCCGTCTGGCACGGCCTAAAAGCCGACTTCGATGAGAAACTGTCAAAAAATCGATGTTTCCAAAATTGGTCGAAATTGATACTGTTCGATAGGGCTTCTCGAGCTGAACAGAATGGTACCCTGGCTGGGGCTCGAAAACTCGAACATGGCGAGTAAGGGCGGAAGAATCTTCACCGCTGCCGTCCGCCGCTCTAAAACGGCAGATGGGGCTAAGGCAGTTTAGGCAGCTGGAGAATTAGGAGCAGATCGTCGTAAAGTGCCT
>CANDYH010001245.1:0-13799 GCA_947396885.1 Heligmosomoides polygyrus polygyrus | reverse complement strand
CTTTCGCCAACGTGCTGGTAAGTCATGGATGCCTTCTCTCCAAAACGTGGCCGGTTGTGATTCGAAAAGGGTGAGCAGTGCCTCCTTGACATCCTCTCGGTTCCTAAATTGCTGGCCGTCCAAATAGCGTTGAAGGCTTGAACACAAATGATAATCAGAAGGAGCGAGATCTGGTGAGTAAGGTGGATGTGGAAGAACGGTCCTTCCGCAGTCCGCCAACTCAGCCGCCGTCGCTCTAGCAATATGCACTCTAGCGTTGTCGTGTTGAAAATGCACCTTCACTTGCTCTCCTCGTGTGGTTTGAAGGTGGGCCCTCAACTTCCTCAGTTGCTTGACGTAAACCTCTGCCGTCACTGTTATCCCTTCGTCCAGCAGCTCCCAGTATTCTAGCCAACAACGCTCCACCAAATGCATAGCATGCACCTTTTTCACGCGAAAGTCGGGTTTCGGAACGTCCTCTGTCTCTGCAGTTGCGTCAGCCCACTGTGCAAGCCGGTGATAATTAGAGTAGAGTATCTACTTCTCATCCCCGGTGACAAGGTTGTCCAACCATCCGTGGGTACGTCTGAGGGTAAGGAGAGACAGAGCGACATCGGCTCTGCGATCCATGTCATGTTGTGTCAAGTCGTGAGGTACCCAGCGACCCAATTATTGCACCTTGCCAATCGACTTCAATCCCCGAACGACTGTTGAATGACTAACACCAAGGATGCTTGATAGTTCGCGAGTGGTTTGGTATGGGTCCGCTTCCACTCTACTTCGGAGGCCATCCAAATCCAGTGTCATCGAGCGCCCTTCTCGTTCATTACCTTCAACGGAGAATGCACCAACTGCAAACTTCGAGAACCACTGGTAGACAGTACTTCGAGCAGGAGCACTCTCGTTGTAAACATCCTTCAGACGACGATACGATTCGTTGGCGTTGAGTCCAGATTGATACAGAAATAACATGACGTGCCGAATATGCGTCTCAGTTGGATGAATTGCTTAGCCATAATAGCTGACGTTAACAACGCAGAAGTAAATGTTAGGAACAGTTTTGTAGCCCTTTCCTTTCTCTATCGATCGATCATTTACGCGTTGACACATGTGAGAAATTTGGCGGGTAAATGCGTTTTCAAATTCAGGGGGATCAAATGTCCGAGAACTTATGCACCAACCTAATAGATGCTTGCACAACGCGATAAAAACAGCTTGAAGTCGTGAACCAAAATGAAACACCCAACAAGATGAATCAGATCTCGACGATCATTTCCGATTCATTTATTGGAGCAAAATATGCTGTGTAGGTGAGCGAATGAGACACGTTTTACAGGTAGCGATTTCCCTCCCGGCCAGAAAGGGATATACCTCGGTGTGTGGCTTAAATTTTAACGTGGAGAAGTGATGTTCAGTTATTAGGATGAGCAGTTGACCGTAAGGCAAAGGGGCGAGTTCTCTACTTATTCACAGCCGTCTCTATAGCGCGCTCATAGATAGATGAACCAGCGACTTTCGATCCACCGGAAGCAGAACTTCTGCGGACATATCATGTATCATGGGAAAAACCTTCAGGTTGAGGGATGACGGCGCGGAGGGAGAGAACGGCGGCCATCTCGAGGGAGCGGGCGGAGTGTTGTCGAAAAACGTCCGCAAGCATCAGCCGGTCTATTAGGCCGCAAGTTAAAAGCATTTTTAACTAGTGGACGTCCAACCCTACCAGGAAGCGAAGCTCGAGTTGTCGCAGCTCCCGTCTAGCCAAATCAGAACTGGTGTTGCGAGATAATCCTTCTATCGAAATAATTGTATAAGTGTAGAGCAGTAGCTGAGGAATACTTGTGACACCCAAGTATTGAAAGCTGCGGAAAGGCGATGGCTGAAACCCTAACGAAGGCCTCCCCTCTTGTTTAAGGGCAGGAAATCAGGTCAAGTGGTTTTGCAGCACAACGAGGGAGACGTCGACGACATTGCCAGCGATCAGTCGGTCTGGTTGACGCTCACCCAACTGTTCACTACCACGGATATCGAGCAGCGTCCACAGTACGTTCAGGGAGGTGCAACAGCGCTAAGGGGTTTCGGCGAACATTTGTTGCGACCCCTCCATCATTCTCAAAACGACTACGTTATTGTTGACAGGAGGGAGGTATTGCTGCAGGGCATTAGGTTTTGAGGTGTCGAAAACGAGCTACTATCGAGCTTAGTACAGCCGCAAGTCGTGTGAGACCTGGGCTTCGCGGGGACGGAGAAGTTTCAGATTTCCGCTCATGCTTAACGGAACGAACATTCAGAGAGCACCAGCTACGTGAGATCCAGATCGCAAAGAGGACATGCGCTGGAAGTAGGCTGATAGCGGGGCAACAGTAAGAGAACGTTCAGCTCGGAACTCCCGTTGTCAAGACCTCTAGTCCTGCAATGGCAGGTCTACGGAGAAAATGCCCGAATCTCACGACGCGCGCTGCGTGCGGAGAAAAATGCCTGAAATAGGGAGGAAATGCCCGCAGCGAGGGGAGAAATTGCCCACGACCAGGGGAGAAAATGTCCGGGTTGAAGAGAAGAACGTATTGCACACCAAAACACACCATCGTGTGGTGATTAGCAAAAGTGCCACAATAAGGAAAACAACTTTGAGCGGTAAACACCACTTAGGAAACTAAGAAAATGTTTGAAACTGTGGGAAAAACCGTTCATTAGCAGAGCCTTAACCGAATGTATCCTTACTATTATATAATGATCTATTTCCGCAACGTTTTATCGTATCAAAGGTCTAATAAGAAGTTGATCGCAAAATTTCATGTTCGAAAAACACCCTATATTTCGAGAAGGTGGCTTGAAAGATTTTTTGGCAAGGTGCCACACCGTAAGTTCTAGCCATTTTATCAACGTTTTTGGTAAAATCTATGTTTGTAACTAACCAATCAGATATTTATTAGGTTGTCCCATAAGTCCCCCGCCGTTTTTTTAAACGATTCACTGCAGATTTGGCGGCGGTCTCTTGCATAGCTTTCGAAAGAGAAATGCTTTGCTCCTATCAGAGCATGTATTGCATTTCTTTTTTCATCATGAAATTTGTCAATTTTTTAGGACGTTGAAGTGAAAAGTGAAAAAGTGAAAAAGTAGCCATTAGCGCACTTGTGTTCTCCGGTTAGGTTTGTAATTTTCTGCGCAGTTTTTTATAGCACTTGGAAGACAATGTTTCTGTGCTACAGGAATATGTGTTGGTCCTATTTTCTCACTTTGCCCTTTATTGATTTTTTAGGCCATCAAATTTTGTATTCCGACTTTTCCGTCCGAATTTTTACCAAAACTCCTGTTCTGTGGTTGGACTTTTTTGCTTGGTGTCATATGTCGTTTGAAAGAGGATGTCTTGTTCAGTAAGAATTTGTGTCGCGTTTACTGGCTCACGCTGCTTTCTGTCGAATATCAACAACTGAAGAAGGAAAAGGAGTTGTTGGTGAAGACGATTTTTCTCTTTTTGGCATTTTGTTGATATTCAAAAGAGATCAATAAACGCAACACATATTCTTATAGAGCAAGACATTCTATTTCGAACGACATATAATACCAACCCCAAAAGTCCAACCACAGAGCAGGAGCTGTCGGCAAAAATAACCATCCTCCTTCCGGCCGTCCCAATTTGATGACCTAAAAAATCAATAAAGGATAAATGAGCGAATAGCACTAACACATATTCTTATAGTACAGAACATTTTCTTCCAAATGCTATAAGAAAACTGTGCAAAAATTACAAAACTAAGCGGAGAGAACAAGTGCGCAAGTGGCTACTTTTTTCACTTTTTCACTTTTCACTTCAACGACCTAAAAATTGACGAAATTCATGATGAAAAAAGAAATGCAATACACGTTCTGATAGAGCAAATCATTCTCTTTCGAAAGCTGTGCAGCGCTATGCAAGAAACCGCCGGCCAAATCTGCAATGAATCGTTGAAAAAAAACGGCGGGGGACTTATGGGACAACCTAATAAATCCTTTATTCAGATAAAAAGGTGGAAATATCAGAAAAACAACAACAAAGCGAATCAAAATAAAAATCCTGTACCAAAAAAAACTTTAATTAAAAGGAGCACAACAAGTATTTACGATCCAACGATGTGTCAGATAAAAAACACTTGAAAAGCAATGAACGTTGAAATATCTATGTTCGAATCCTGTTTTAGTAAAGAAGGAAATGATCGGTCAAAAATGAAGACTTCATCAGAAAAGACCTCAGTACAACCTAAAAACCAATTTGTAAATAAATTTCCCAAATAAGTTCTGTCATTTTTTTTATTTTGTACTGCTCATGACTTCGAAGTGCACATACCTTACTGTTCACTCCATGTGGCCTTCAAGTGATTCAAAAAACTCAAAAATTGAGGTGGCCTACAGTTCCGCAGCTCTATGCTTCGAAAAGTAACTCTAAGTTACCAGGTTCCGTTGATGTGCCCGTTTTCTAGTTTTACGGGCTAGAAATTGAGTTCTGGGCGAAAACGCTTCTTTCGCTTCTTTCAGTGTTTTCAAGTGTTCTTTTCACATAAAATACCGTTGGTACTGATTTAACCGTCGAGCATGCCTGTTATAACGAGAATCTTTCCTCATATTCTCCAAGGCTTCTCTATCACGGCAAGGCCATCAAGTCTGCTAGGGAATCCAAATGATGGTACCACAGTTTCAGCTGCCACGCCCACGAATTTTCATACCCTTTACTCGACGGCAGGGGTGTGCGTAAATGAGATCCGAAATTTCGTAAATCGTAAATCGTAATTACGACAAAACCGTCGTAAATCGTAAATCGTAAACCGTAAATCGTAACAAGAAAAGAGATTCAAAGATGGTCTTGGAGAAAAGCATCCATGGATTGCGCCACCAAAAACAAGAGAGATTGTTTTCGTTCTTCATGGTAAACAAATATGTTCCTTCGTCCCCTTTCAGTATATAAATTGATACCATTGCTTTCAGAGAGAGGAGTGCTTGCTTACTGTTTAACCTTGCGAATCAAAAGAATCCTAAGTGATCATACTGTCATACTTTCCACATCACAATGGCATGCAAATTCACATTCTTATTCTTGGACTTGACTATCATATCTTTTCGACATTTTCGCTCCGCTAAATTAAGCGAATACGTTGTGAAATCGTTGTGAGCTCGATGTCAGAGATAATTCCCCGTTACAAATTAAAGGGCAAGTGCTGCAAAACCAGATGTTAAATGGCACTACTAGCGACGCTGAACCAAAATTAAAGGGAGCCCGTACGAAGAAAAAGAAGAACCGGCAATCTTCAATGTTCTGGATAGAAAGTTTTGGTACTGAGAAGTGCTGTCAAAAGATGCACTGCATTCTATATTAATCAAGAAATACAGAGTACCCTGGGAAATGTTGTCACTGCCTTTTAGCTCACTTTAAAAAGCAGAAGCACAAAATTATTCTGTCTGCTCAGAACGCGCTGAACCATAGATGGCTTTCATGAAAAGTAGAAATTCACCGGATTTGCAACTTTTTAATCTTAACGTTTTTCTTTTTTATCTCAAGCGCCTCGGAACTTGAACCGCGGTAGAGAATCATGAATTGTTAACCAAAAAGTAAGTAACTTCCTGCCTTGCCTTCAACCGATACCTTCAATTTAATGGACACGTCTTATGCAAGCTATACGCGAATGCTTGTCTGATCGTAGAGTAATACTTCCAATCGCAGCTAAATCTTGGAGCGTATCAGAGCTGGCTTTGCGAGCGAGGCTCCATGAAGAGTTTCACGGATTCATCGCAAGGTAGTGATAGTCGATTCGAGATGCACTATGCGAGTCTCACTTTCCAATATGTGGTAGTAATTGCATGCCGTTTCAGCCTGCGCAATGTACTTTTCGCAACAGTCGAAAACACTTTAGTCCTTTATCCGTTGTAGACAAATTCGGCATTAAATGATCCAGAGATGGTTGAAGGAGACCTTCGTTGAGCCAGCCGAGAAATAGAGTTCTACCTTGCTCGAGCATTTATGCAGTTCCACTCATCTACTCTCCAAAAAATTGATAAAAGCAAGACCGTCAAATACTCCACACACGGATTCCGGAGGCCTGCGGAATGTGCCTATTGTCAAAAATTAGACAAAAGTATACTCCAACCTGAGCGCGCTAGGTGTGAGTGTCTGGTGACCAAAGATCACATTTACGAAAATTTACGATTTACGACCCAAAATGTCGTAAATCCTAGATCGTAAAAATGTCCCAAAAATCGCCGTAAATCGTAATATCGTAAATCGTGATTTCACACATCCCTGCTCGACGGCATGAGAAAAATACCGTATCCCTGTCCACGCGATTACCATGTGTTTTGTTGTTGTGGTTGTTGCAGTGGACCCTATCGGAAGCCGTTCTGTGACCGCAGATATTTTCTCCCCTGGCTGCGGGCATTTTCTTCCTTGGTCGCGGCATTTTCTCCTCTGGTTGCGGGCATTTTCTCGCACCGAAACAGACGCGGCGCGGTTCGGGCATTTTCTCTCGTAATCGTAATGGCATACGGCTCATAGACCTGGACTTGCGAGGGCAGGATGACCCAGGGATCAGCGGCACACAGAGTCAAACTGATTGCGAGTAGGCCGCCTTCGTGATTCCATCCGCCCCACACTTCTTTCGACTACCTCAAAGAGGGCAAGATCACACAAGATGGTCCTCGTTGGAAGAGGAAAACGAAACATCAACTTTGGTTTGAGCCGCATTTGCACTGATGAACTGCGAAGGACCTCAGGCGGCCTACGTCTTAACTATTAAGGTACATGAACTGGTTCGTATCTTTTACGAGTGCTCCGAGACGCTTAACGGCGTGTCTCGCCGTTGCACGCTTCGCGCGACTTTTCAACATCACTGACATACAGAAAGCAGCTTTTGTAGAACGTAAAATTCGCTGACATCTAGGATCTGCTGCGCATTTTATTGGCATCATGCCGTTCACCACTTCCGTGCGTGCATCATAAACTCTTCTCCGGACCGTCCATTGGTTTGTGCTCCGCAGTACTTCTGTTCCTTAGGTGGCTCCTCTGCAACCGTTCTCATGTTGAGCGATACATTTTGTCCGCGGTGATTCGTATCTCACGCAGGTTTCTAACTTCGCAGCGCGCCGTATTCGGTGAAACGGGCGTCAGATTCGTGCTCAGCATCCCAAATACCCCCTAGCGAGGTTTGAGCCAAATCGGTGGTTCTGACCCGACCACCTAGCTGTATAGGTATATAGGTGTTCTCCAGCCGTATCCGGGGAAACGGGCATCAGATTCGTGTTCGGCACCCCAACCCCCCCCCCCGAGGTGAAGTTTGAGCCAAGTCGGTGGTTTCGAAATAATTTTATTAGAGGTGCGTCCTAAATTGGAACGCGTTGTCCGACGTGACCGAAAGGGTGCTCCCAATTTGGGACGCATTGTCGTCAACGTGGAAAACCGGTCCGAAGCTTCTGCTCTGGAGGTTTACGGGGTGCAAATCAATGAGCGCGAAAATACCGGAAAGTTCAATAATGTCCAAGTTCGACTTTCTTGAAACCTGGGCATTTGGTAACTATGTCTTGCTCTTCTTTGCCTGACAGGTTTGGTATAAATTTCTTTATCGCGACCGACATTTCGACAAACTCGTCCTTTTCAAGGACTGAAAGAAGCTCGAAATGTTTTATCCTGCAGAGTTCATTGGGTCAGAAATGTCACGTCTCCCTTATACGAACAACATGTCCTTAGGAGTGTTAAGAAGAAAGACCACATCCGCCCCAACTAACTCACCGATATCCCACCAGCGCCAAGAAACCGGCTCAGCTGGTCGCCATGGAGCAAGTGAGACACACTGGTCCGTTCATATATACTGCTCCGAGCACGGTGGTATTGAGAATGCATGCGAAGCAGTATACGACATCTCATAGCTCACACAAAGGGGTAAAAGGTAGGAATTCACTGGTAATGGAGATGCACTCGTTCCTGTTGTTCATGGATGGATTGCGCCTGTGAATCCAGAAGGCTTCAAGAGCCTTTCAGTGCCAGCAGTTAGGATGTGTACGGGTGATGAGGAGCGCGAAGAGTCCCGAATGTTAGCCTGCAGAATAGCTAACCTCAATGGGTACGAAGTGCGACGAAGCTGTGTGCAACACAGGCACAACGCTAACGCGTTTTCAATAAAATTTGCCTTTCACTGCCTTTCATTTCGGATAAGGTCACTGCAGATGTATGTCAATGCCTGTTGCGGGCGAGCTTGGATGCGGATGTTGTGCTGGTAAACATTCCGAGAAACAACATTAAACGTCAGCTTGTTCGGAATCGGTTATACGACCGCGTATGTATAACGCAAGACTGCGTGATTTGTCCGTATGGAAGAGCAGGAGACTGCGCGCAGAAAGGCGTCATTTACCAGATAGAGTGTTTAACCTACGGTGAATTATATATTGGGGAAACTGGGAGGCTGCTGAGCATCCGCGTTAAGGAACATCTTGCTGCAAAGAGGAAACAAAGCTTATTACCCCGCTTGGAAAACACCGAAGGGATGACCACTCCAGTGACGATTTTAATGTGAAGTGCACAGTGTTGTTTCATGAGAGCGAAATAGGGACCAGAAAGGCTCTTGAAGCCTTCTGGATTCACAGGCGCAATCCATCCATGAACAACAGGAACGAGTGCATCTCCATTTCCAGTGAATTCCTACCTTTTACCCCTTTGTGTGAGCTATGAGATGTCGTATACTGCTTCGCATACATTCTCAATACCACCGTGCTCATAGCAGTATATATGAACGGACCAGTGTGTCTCCCTTGCTCCATGGCGACCAGCTGAGCCGGTTTCTTGGCGCTGGTGGGATATCGGTGAGTTAGTTGGGGGCGGATGTGGTCTTTCTTCTTAACACTCCTAAGGACATGTTGTTCGTATAAGGGTAGACGTGACATTTCTGACCCAATGAACTCTGCAGGATCAAACATTTCGAGCTTCTTTCAGACCTTGAAAAGGACGAGTTTGTCGAAACGTCGGTCGCGATAAAGAAATTTATACCAAACCTGTTAGGCAAAGAAGAGCAAAACATAGATACCGGAAAGTATATAGACTTCTACATGTCAGGGGATTCAGAGGACGTGCCGAATACGTCGCGCAACGTGCGTGGAGATTCAGCAGACGTGCCGAGAACGTCGCTCAACGTGTTCGGGGATTTAGAAGACTTGCCGAAGACGTCGTCCGCTAAGAGGGATCATCGAGGGGGACGAATGGCAGTAAAGGGAAGTGTTAGGTAAGGTGTCACAGATAGATCAGGCAATAAATATCGATCGATATTATCGATTTTCTAACTGATCAGAATGGGATTTGAGTGATTATGATCGGCGACGGAAGGCTTTCACAGCAGGTAAAAAGTTACGATCGCGAGGCCAATATCAGTCGATTTAATCGATTTCCTCGCCTGTGATTTCGGTTTGGAAAACACTCGGTTATAAACACTTTCTTATACTAAGCGTCTTATGACGTATTCAATAAATAAATAAATAAATAAATAAATAAATAAATAAATAAATATAATGACCGACATGTGGAAAGTTTCGATCGGAATGCAAATATCAAGCTAGATTGCTGATTGTAGCTTGAAAGTGAAGTTTCTGTGTTTGTCTGTGGGTGACGATTACGCAACTCATCACTGCTGCGAGCGGTCCCTCGTGGAAAAATATCCTTTCAACATAGCATTAGAAGCAGGGAAAATCTTCGGGCAAAAATACTTTTCGTCGTGTGACCAAAATCGATCAGACACTCAGTACCTATCGAAAATGTCGATATTTGCCTGAGGTTGGCCGTTTGAGGGTGAAGAGTGAAGGTGCCTGCAGTCAACTTGCGCTGGAGTGAAGTAGGAGACGTGCATCAGGAGGGTTGTCCGAGAACCAAGGGGACGAGGGCACTGATTAGCACAGGTAATGGCATTACTGAACCGTATGGAGATGATGCTGATGTTAGGCGTTGTGGTGGTGGGAGGGATTCCGAATGGCTTCGTACCGCTGCGTACTGCTCACCTGAGGCCAGATTCATCAACGATACCGCCGGTATCATCTCACAGCGGACTCACCATATCACCCTACGTAGTAAGTGAACAGAGAGATACAGAGACAGATATGATAACCGATATACCGTTACCGGCCGGTAATCGGTTGATGAATCTGCCCCCTGATCTCAAGGAAGGTAGAGCAAGTTTGTCATGCTCCTGCGTGGGAGTGAGGATTTACAAACCTTTATTATTAGTCTATATTATATACAACAACCATCTAGCAAGAATGCAGTTAGGGAGACTCCAACCTTCCAACCCACGTAGGGGCGTGGCTTACAAAGGCGGTCGCCACTATACCGTGACATGCCCTTCCTTTCGAATTTGTCGGCCTCGACAAAAATATACAACACAATAATTTTTAAATAACAGTAAAAACAAATATTCACTCCAATGATGAATTAAAATGATAGGTCGATGGACATAGAGACGATTATGGGAGGATTCCTTCCAGTACGCACAGGGCGAAATTTGTGCATAAGCCTAGGGCCAGGTCATAGGGCCTCCGGATCATGTGCCTTCGAGGCATTGCTCGCATCGCTGCCCTCACACTGCCGCCGGCATTACTTGGAGCCATCGCATCTCTAGAGCCGTCGACCATCGCATCTCTAGGGCACGTCTTATCAGCGTCCCCCACATTGGCGACCAGATTTAAGTCCTTGTTCGCCATCTTTGCCATCGCATTAACTTGCTCCTGACAAGTCAAAAGTGCTTGTCGGAGTTCTCGTACCTCTTCTTCCAAGATACCAGTTCGAGCACTAGTATCTTCGCATAGCTCCTTCAAATATTGATTAGATATCGTTATGAATTTGGTTTATGTTAAATCGTTATTCTACCATTCGTTATTTTTCCGCCCTTCTGGTGAAAATGTTTAAAGTTACCTCGAAATGATTTTTTGCGGGAGTGATTCACTGTCGTAATCATAGTCCGAATTTCCCTATGTCCTTATCAGTTCTACGGACATCATTATATTCTGTAAAATGTCAAAAATATTTCGAAATCGTTATGACTTTACTTTTTGGCAAATGACGCGGCTTAGAACAAAACTTGCTATTTCGTTATTCATTTTCTTCCAGTAAAATCGTACGTGAATCTTACTGCAAGGTATTTTTACTGCTCAAGTAACCTCCGGCAAAGGGGTTTTCGTGATTCTGCTACAAAATCTCTTTTTGGTGACCTTCGTCTTCTTTACCTAACCGAATATTTTGCCCTTCGTTATAATATAGGACGTTATTTTGAATGCAAAAGATTTTTATGCCGTCACATTGACTTCTCAGTTGTGCGGAAATTCATTAGAATAATCCGAATATCGACCGTTATCATGTTAGTCATCATAATTTCTCACGTAATTGTGAGAAGCGTTATTTCTAGGGATTTGAGAATCGCGTCCGTGATATCCACGTTGGCTTCGAATTCCTCCGTTATTGAAGTAACCGTTATCGTTATGGGGTTGAGGACTACGCTCGTGATATGCTCTATTATTGTTCCAATGTTGTGAAAAATTTCGCGATGCACTAACAGCAGGATTTGGTGATTGATTCCACTGCTGACGCTGGTAGTTCCCTTGATTTTGGCAATTTCGATTTGGACAGCTTTCACTAATGCGTGCATTTTGAACGGCTTCCGTGATTGCATTTACTAGGGCGTTATCAATTATTCCCCTCTCACGCGTCACAATTTCAAGAAGATGACTTTCGTTTTCTGCAACTTGTTGCAGATCTTTGAAAGTCTGTGATGACTGCCTTTTTTTCATTACCGCAATTCGAAGATTCGTAGTAAGGCCGCGCACAAATGTTTCGCACATTATTTCTTCGACGGCGATGGGATTACTTTCGGCAAAAGCGTCGGCAGCTAAATCTCTCACCCGTTGCCCATAAATGACCACATTTTCATTGGATTCCTGCTTCACGTGATAAATTTTTGCTTTCGCTATTTCGACATAGTTAGGGCTGCGAAAGTCTTTTTTCAACTGGTCCACAACCTTTCGGTAATCCAGCTTAACATCGTTATCATAGTTTTCGTATTTTATTTTGGCTGCTCCGCTTAATTGCAGAGGAAGGAGCCTTGCCAGTTTCTGCTCGTCATATCCCGCTGCATTGGCTTTTTCGTTCATCTCTCTAACAAACTTCACCACTGACATGCTAGTTCCGTTATAATTCGGCCAGCACTGCAATGCGGGAAGGAACAAATCCGCTATATTGACCCGAATATCAAGAGGCCTTTCTGAAATCTGGATAGGCCCCCCCGATTGGTCCGTTATCATTTCTCGCCATATTCGTAATGAGCAACCGTTCTATTAATTCCCGTGATTCGTCAATAAGTCGACTCGCTAGTTTCGCTTGATTTCTTTGCTCGGTGCGAGCAAATCGTTTCTCAGCTGGTGAGCTGTTCGGCACTAAGTAATTATCCGTTATGTTGATGAGTAAGATGAAGAAATAGGAGACAGGCAGAGAACTAAGGAAGCAGTAAGCAAAGAACGCCGTTGAAACCAACCGTTCAACCGCAGTCACGAAGACGTAATGCTTCCTGGATGACCTCAGTATGAGTTACCGCCCTCTTTTCCCTTCGAGCGGGATTATCATAGCTTTGTCGACGCCGCTATTTTCAAGTGGGTACTTGCTGAGCTCTAGTCGACGCCCTCGATTGTATACTCGAAGCCACATTCGGCTCCTTTCTAATGCCGACATTACCTAGTATACGGTAGTGTAGCCAATGGGCGAAGTTCTATTAACATCGAATAAAAATAAATCTAAAAAATATTTTTTTTGCTCTCTTTCGGATTTTTTTTTGGACGTCCTATGTACAGATTATATACAAGCTAGCGGTTGCATGAATGGCAGAGTAAAATGTAGCAAGTGAATTGACGATAAATTAAGAATTGAAGGTTAGAAACGAGCTATAAATTAGACGTTTTAATAAGCTAATAGCGAAAGATTTGATTAAGCTATTAACGTGATAACGAAAACATGAATGCAAAGAAATCATCTAGGACGTGCCCAAAAGGGAAAATCGGAAAAGTACGAGGTTCACAAAGGAGGTAGTTTGCACTCGGCAGTGACTCATGTGAAAAACGTACTTCCCGCACACTTAGTGTTTTTGAAGACGCCAGGTCGGAAAATACGATGTTCGCTTCAAATCGCTAACGCGAATAGCGAAAATCGTACTTTTCGCAATCGATATTTAGAGTTAAAAACAGCAAAAACCAAACGAGCTCAAATTATTTCAAAATAGTAATAATAGCCTCTGAAAATAGCTGTTTAGTTACATGCCCTGCCTCATTCATGCGCCACGATGAAGACAAACGAAAAAGTGGAAATGATAAAAAATCGTGCTCAGTACAAAAAAAAAATCATGCCAGCATGCTTCGTGAGAAATGTGCAATGTGCATGCGGTGTGATGTGTATATCTCGAGATATAAATACGTTTTGATGGCCGTCAAAACGGAGTCTCCAGTACTGCTAACTTCTTTTAGAAATTTTTGAGCAAAAATAATCTCCCCGCGACCTCCATGTCATGCTCCTGCGTGGGAGTGAGGATTTACAAACCTTTATTATTAGTCTATATTATATACAACAACCATCTAGCAAGAATGCAGTTAGGGAGACTCCAACCTTCCAACCCACGTAGGGGCGTGGCTTACAAAGGCGGTCGCCACTATACCGTGACAAGTTCGAACACAGTAAGCTGCATAAGCACAGCAGCAACTGGATGTGATTGTCTCCAGCAAGGGAGGTCAATGAACTTCCCGTGGCAATTTTAAAAGTGACCTATATAGGGTTGTAGAGCGTTGTCTGA
>CANDYH010001244.1:0-21362 GCA_947396885.1 Heligmosomoides polygyrus polygyrus | reverse complement strand
ATATGTCTCCCGTGCCAGGATCTTTAATGTGATCATAAAGGCAACGCCGTTATAGTGACTTGCCGTGTGAAGACCACGAGCAGTTGCTTAGAGTGACTTTTTTTCCCCTATCAGGGCTTATTATCTCAAAATTAGAAGAAAGAAGCTGTTTCATCGATGAATTTATAATCTTAACTAATGTACAATATTAGGTAGTCAAGTCCATAAATCATGCGATCTCCTTCACTATCTTAAGGGCGATCGTAAGTTATTCTGAACTTCAGTGGTATTCCTGGATACAACCATAGGGTCAATCGAAGACAAGTTCACTAACGGTTTATCCCCAAATACAGTCGAACGAACTATGAGAGTTGAAATGATGAGATCTGAAATAAGAGCGTAGAACGAGCAACCGCACAATAGAGCAGTGAACGAAAAGTGAACACTTCGAAGAAATCTGTCGCCTCAGGCCTATGTTGTACTTCGGCAACAGTGTCGTGCGGCTGCTACGCAGTGCCTAACAGCCCGTGCAACACTGTCGAAGAAGTACAACATAGGCCTTACTTGCACGCTTTCCCGCGCTCGTGAAATCGTTGGCGGCCTTTTGAACATCACGTCTCATACAAATGACGATTTACGGCATCCAACCATAACATATAATAACTCATACGTCAACGCCCTACGACAACCAATCATAGGGCCACCGATATGTATAGAAACCTTACTTATGCCTTAGAAAACAACTGCATTGACAAAATCAAAATAAATAACGCAGAACACATGCGAGTAAAAAACATGTGCGAGCTAGGTCGGGACGTTTGCAAACGATTAGAACATGAAATACATTGCTTCGCCTATGTCCTAAACCTTGATTGACGGTGTCTTGCTCTAATTTTATTTTACTGATGATATCTGCCTCAGCTGTTTAAATGATCTGCTCTCGGAACAAATCTATTAAAGGGCCCCTTACTAGAACTGCACCGAGAATAGTCTTTTTTAGGTCCCCGTTGACTAGGAACACGGAAACTGGGGCTATGTGGGCAACCAAGTTGGCGTAGTTTACTATTTATACATGTTCTTGCCCAATGTGTTTCGTTACGACAGGAAAAGAAAGAGGAGAGCGGCTACCACCAACTAGGATTGCAGGTTACAATTTCTATCATGTATGGTATCCGCTCGTCTTATGAATGTCGGGGCTGTCACTGCCATTTTATCTTACTATTCGTGAGAGTGAAATTTCTGAATATCAGTGGATATAAAGAGCGATGACTGACATTGTAAAAACAATGATAAAACGAGGAAAATATGTTATAAAATTGAGAGAGAGTAAAAATAAATAAGAGAAAGAAAATCATTTCGACGGTCAACCTTTCTGAATCAAAGGAGGAAGAGATGAAAATTTTCACTCTTTCGAATCATTGAAATTTAGCTTTGTGGATTTGTTTCAAAGATAGTGTTTGCCTATGACTTAACTTTTCAGACTTTGAAGAAAGTGAGTCCACTAAAAGGCAGTAAACAGCTTGCTAACATTCTCGGATCAATTAATACGCCAAAGAGCAGGAAGTTTTTGAAACAGTACAATAGAGTGGTGTATTTGCAGATCGCATTCGCCGATTCATAAAGCACCCATCGCCCTGAAGCGCCGCGCCGTAGCAGCCACGTTGGGATTGCCCTCCCATTTCGGAGGCGTAGGGCGAATCGGTTTAAAGCTGTATAGTAGCTCCATTTTAGGCCCAAAATGTGTAACACATGTTATCGTAAAGTAGTTTTATTTTTTTTCGGAAGTCGCGGTGGAATTGGGAGTCTGCACAGCTGGTGTGGTGTGGGATGTGCAGAAATCAAGAAATGTTTTCGCATTCAACATCAGGTTGAGCAAGCACAGTAAAGCTAGCTATTCGAACGAACAATTTCACCAGGGCAACTCTGCGCATCAATGTTGTGTTTTATTTTGCGTCAAATAAAGAACTTAAATATTAAACGTTTTGTACGTGATATTTGATGGAAATGCTTGTGGAATGCACCTCGTACAACCTGCATAAATTAACGTTATTATCCATCTACCGCTATAATTGAGTTAGACGACGTTTGAGTGATCTAACCTAAGTGAGATACGTCGCATCATCCACAGCGGGGGCGGTCGAGTGATCAAACCTGAGTGAGATACGCCCCATCATCCACAGCGCGGGCAAAATTTGTTATTGAACGTGGGATGTTGCTGCAGCAGGGGAAGCGCAGCCTCCTTTACTGCTTAACACTACGGCAGCTACGAGCGTTTCTGAGCGTTCAGATTCATAAGCTGACCTCGATCAGGAGGGAGCGACCCGGAGGAGGCATCAGGATGGGGGTTCGATAGGGGGAACAATGAAGCAGGCTAGGAGGTGGCACCAAAAAGTGTTTAGGCAATAAGGAGGGACCAGTAGGGAGTTACCAATAGGTGGGAGGGGCAGTAAGTAGGATCCGCAAAGGGATCCATTACCAGTAAGGGAGACCGGAATTAGAAGATGTCGCGCAATGGGCGTTCGCTCGCCGTCGTCGTATCGTGAGCGTGGGAGGGCTACTTAGTTGAGGTAGAGTAGTAAGGGACGGGGAGGAATCTACTTGGAAGAAGGGACCTGGAGGCGAACCAGGACGGGGAACCAACAAGAATGCAGCCGTAAGAGATTTCATACGGAGAGCAAGGAATCTGCCATATGCATAGTTTCTTCATCCTTGACACAGCGGCGACTGCGCGCGCTGCTGAGCTTCTGGATCAAGGAAGCGGGCCCCTTTGTCGCGAAAACAAGCGTCCTGATTCTGAATACGTATCACTAGCGTCTGCCGTGAGCATAGAAGGACCACTAGTGGGGTGGTGGAGAAGGCCGGTAATGGGACCTCTATGGTGGACCAGGAGAGCGACCAGAAAGGAAAGGAACAACATGGAGGAGAAGCCAGGACAAGAAAACCAGCAAGAAGAGACCCGTAGGGAGTCAATAGTGGAAGCAAAGAAGTGGGCCGGGAGTTGAGACCAGGAAGGTGGGGACTATAGGAGAGAAGACCAGTAAACGCGAACCAGCAATTAGATCTAGTGAGAAGAAACGATTAAGGGGAACCTGGCTTCGGAAGACATGTCAACGATATCTGGAAACGCAAGCTGTTGAGCATGAGAACGGTTGCGGAGGAAAAACCTGAAGGGCAGAAAAACTGCGCAGCACAAACCAATGACCTTACTGGCCGTCAAGAATGTCTATGATGAAGGTACCGAAGTGGTGAACGCCTCAATGTAGATAAAGTGCGCACCAGGTCCTAGATGTTATCGAATTTCAAGCTTTACAAAAAACTACTTTCCATAGGTCAGTGATGCTGCAAAGTCGCGCGAAGCGCTTAACTGCGGGACACGCCGGCAGGCGTGTCGGAGAACTTGTCCTGCTATATATAAAGGAGTTAGCGGTTGTCCGTCCGTCCGTTTGAAGGCATGTCAGCGATGTCGCGCATTGGGTGTTTGGGTTCAGAAGACATGTCACGAAGTCACGCAAGGGGTGTTTGGGCTCAGAAGAGTGCCCCCATGTCGCGCAAGGGTATCCGGATTCCGAACACGTATAATGGGAGACCACTAAAGAGGGAGACCAGTAAGCGAAGGTCCAGTGAAGGGTGGGAGGACCAGCGAAGAGAGGACGGGGTACCAGTAAAAGTAGAACCTTTATTGGGAGCCAGCGAAAGGGGACCAATAAAGAATACCACCAAGATGGGGGTTGGGGGAGAGTAGTAAGGGGGTGGGGGAGCGAACGGGAACCAGTGAAGTGGGAAAGTTCTGTAAAGAGGGAACCGGTAAAGGGGGAACCATTAAAGGAGGACCAGTGAAGAGGGACCAGTGAAAGTAGGATCAGTAATGGCGGCCAGTGAAGGGGAGGGGACCAGTAAAAGGGATCAGTGAAGGTGAGACAGTAATGGGGGAGCAGTGAAGGGGTGGGGGCAGTAAAGGATACCACTTAGGTGAGGGGAGGCAGTAAGAGGGGACAAAAAGGGGGAACAGCGAATGGGAACCAGTGAAGTGGTGGAGTCCTGTGAAGGGGGGACCGGTAAAGGGAGAACCAGTGAAGGTGGACCAGTAATAGAAAGGGGATCAGTGGAAGGAACTTGTAAGGGCGGACCAGTACTTTTTCTCACTATCGTCCAACATGTATGTGACAGGAACGTCGTACAACGTCGTCTAGATCAAGAAGATGTGCCACAGATCAAACATTGCGAAGCATGCGTTGGATCCTTAGATGACCTTTGAAAGGCAGCGAGCGTGTGCGTGTACGTGCCTCTCACTCTCCCTACTGACAGATGCTCACTACATTTTTCTTCCTGTCTCTGGCTGCACATGGGTTAGGGGTTATTGTGTATTGCCGGGGTGGGGCTATGGAGAATGACTTCGGGAATCGGGGTTCATTATTGCAGTCGGATATTTAGCGGTATATTGCTCTTACAAGATTATCACAATCTGTTCCCCACCACGTAGAGAATGTGTACTTCGGAGAATAAATCGGCATAAGTGCGGCCTATAGAATTTGCAGTGGCCCCTTTCCAGTAGCCACCCGATTAACATGTTAGTGCTTTATCCTTTCCAGTCGCACTAATTCACCTAAGCCGGAGCGATGGCAGGCTTGGTTTACCTGGGCATGAAACCCGAGCCAAGAACCTTGAGTCACAGTGATAAACGCAACGGCCGGCCTCTCCTTCGACTGTGCTGCCAAGATTTCCATGGGAATGAAGAAGCTTAAAAAGGTATTACCGATGAGCACACGGTCACCGGTACTGCATTTTGTCTCCATTAAATTTGAAGACGTTCTTTTGCGTTTTTCAACAGCGATTAAATATAGAGTATTGAAACATTATCCCATTTTTCTCCTTGGAAACACTGTACTGATTTTCAACAACTTGATATTGGAGTCAGTATATGAGGCTCACTTCGGTACAAAAACTCATTTTATTCACTCATTCTGAACAACATTTAGAGCTACTGTGTAAACATTCGTAAGGACATAGTTGATGAAGTGAGACACGCGTAAATTCACATGAGAAAGCAATTAGTAATTTTAATTCATAAATGTTAAAATGATATCGAAAAAATAGGAAACGGGCGAACATGCATGACAAGGGTCTCAACAAAGCGTAAATAACGCATGCACCCGTACGCTGTAACAATTATAAAACGAGGGGGGGCCGAAGAGCCTCTCATGGTGGTGATTCAGCGGGGCTGTTGGTGGAAGGCGAAGAGAAGAAAACCCGCCATGACGCTTAGGGCAATGGCTCAAATCACGACTACGAAATGACAAAGACGGGTTTTTTATAAAGTAGTATTATCACAAGGAAGATGAGCATGACCAATGAACGCAAGGTAACCTTCAAAGCCACATCAAGGCAAGCAGTAAATTATGGGGTGAGTTACTCTGCGCTTAATGCAACAGCATAAATCAGCAATTTTAGCTCTAAAAATCATATCTGATTCTTTCACAAGGTCATATGTAAGCAGTTCGCAGTACTATGAATAGTACTTCAGAGTGTAAAGCCACAATCGCAACATTATGGCGATAAGCCTCACTCAGTGTGCTCGTTCCCTATATTCGTAGCCCAGAGTACTGACGAGTCTAATAAACCGGTTAATAGCAACTTAGATTTCAACAGAAAATCCATTCACGTCGATAATGTCTTTTCCGAACTTGGGTTGCATCGTCTTCGTGTGCCACACTAGTACCTCCCGTTCCTGAAATGCACCAAAGTTGACCGTGATTCGAGCTATTGCACTTCACAAAACATAAATAAACGAATCTTAGTTAGATTCCACATTCTCATAGTTAGTGAATGCTGCTAAAAACAATCAGCTATGAACTCATCTATCCTACGAAGCGCATGCATACATAAACCGACATTAATTTATTCATTTATTTATTCAAGGCATAGACAACTGTCTAGCAAACAAATTGTGAGGAAACACAAAAAACGAGACAACATGAAACGGGGTGAATGCAACCATCAGCCATGTAAGAAACTATTACAAGCAAAGAATCTAGCAATATACCGTAGTATTTAACATCGGATAAATCTTCTACAGACCTGGGCGGAGAGTCTCTCTAAATCTTCGTATTTGCGCAGCAGCAGGTTGAATTCTTTGAGGATTCGATAGGTTAAGATGTCTGACGAGGGAGGTCGGTGAACTCGGTCCGAAGATTCTGAATGAGACCTATATGGTCTTGTAGGGCATCGGACAAGGATCACAGAACTGTGTTTCAATTTTGCTAAATGCCCCTGGGTGGTGCAAAAATGGCAAAAAATGGTATCATTTCAGGGCGGGCTGATAAGGCAAAAGTGACACCTGGTATGGTCCTGTCGTGCTCAGAACTTGACGTACAAAAGGTTTGGGGCTCACGTTAAAGTTTGATTATAGTAATACGATAACTTCCTACGTTTCCTAGGCGAAGCTGCAGTGCACATTCGAGTGATTCATTCGCATCTAAGGCGGCAGTGACTGGGTGGCCGAGTGAATAGCGCGGCGGAGTTACGGGAGCGGTTTGAGGGTTCGATTCCGGAGGCGTCTATGCGATTTTCTCTGTGGAGTGCCCCCCTTTTCTCTAATAAAGAGTACATTTTGGCTTCGGTATGTTACCGTATTATTGGCTAGTGGTGAATAATGGTGACGAAGGCATGACTACCGATATCGCCAAGACTTCGCCTATGGGAATTATTTAAGCTGCTGACCACGAATCTGTCCCTCTTTTTTAAATTATCACTTTTCTTGCACTACTTTCCATCGAAGGTTGAAGTCGAAGGTTGGAAAATAAGCTTGATCACATTGGAGAAGAAAGCAATCCTGCTAACGTAAATAGCTTTACACACCCATATTTACCGTAACCTGCCGTAATATACGAAATTTTAAAATACGGATATCATATCCGTGGTCAGCACCCCAAATAACTCCCGTGGGCGATGTTTGCGCGAAATTTTTCCTTTCGTCTTCTTCTCGACCTCTGGAGTCATGAAAAGCAACGGAGCTGATTACTCTGCGTACACCCCGTTACTTACGCTTACCCACTGTAATCTTCGGTCATCCATCGTTTCAACGGAAATAGTTGACAGATTGGCGATCTGCATTCAAGATAACCTATAGATGAATTTGGGACGGAAGAAACTTTTTTCGGTCTTCAGAGTTGAGGGAGTGAGTGCAAGTGGTCATAGCGGCAATGCCCCGACCCGTCTACTGCAAGTGTATAGGAGCATAATAAAGGATAAAGGACGGCGTTACTCAATCCCTTCTGGGATGCGCCAGCGCATTCTACTTCTACGGGATATCGTGGAGGTGACATGAATGCGTATTTGGCCATACAATGACTTGCGGTGGCCAGCCGATGAACAAGTCAGCGCTTTATCCTTCCCAGACAAGTCTGGTACCAATTCACCGACCCCGGGGGAATGGAAGGCTTGGTTGGCCTGGGCGGGCAATCCGAACCAGGAACCTGGCATCGGGTGCACGCGACAGTCGCGCTCCTCCAACTACGATACACGCGCCCACGTATAGGAGCATAGTAAGGAAAAAATACCCAGCTAGATGAATACCATGAGGTGGATAAGATCAGCTGTACTTGGCAACAATGAGCTGAAATAGTGAAAGCTGCGTAGAATAAAAAGTAGTCTGTAAGGAAATCCGAAGAACGATGAGCGTGTCTTGATGATGGGTCAACTCAATACTTGTCGATCGTTTTCACAAATGAGGTGGCAGAGAGAAGCACTTTCAAAACTAATTGAGAACATTCGAAAACAGTCATAAGGGGGTAGCATCTAACGGGGCTTCCTCAGCGCGACAAGCGTGGTTTAATGGATGCTAGGCATCACCCTACACGACAAAATTAGCTTTTTTACATCTGACAACAGGTTGAAAGCGGGGTTAGGAAGCGAAGAAGATATCCTACCGAAGCCAAAATGAACTCTTTATTAGCCAACAAGAGAGCACTCCACAGAGCAAATCGCAGACGCCCCGGAATCGAAGCCTGGACCCCCTCGCGTAAGTTCACCGCGCTATCCACTCGGTCATCCAGTCGCTGCCACCTTTGATGTGAATGAATCACTTGAATGTGCACTGCAGCTTCGTTTACGAAACGTAGGAAATTATCACATTACTATAATATAACCTTAATTTGAGCCGCAAACCTTTTGCATGTTGAGTTCTGAGCACGACAAGGCCATTCCAGGTGTCACTTTTGCCTTGTAAGCCCACCCCTAAGTGATACCATTTTTTACATTTTTGGACCACCTAGGAGTATTTAACAAAAACGAAACAGTTCTGCGACCCTTGTCCAATGCCCTGCAAGACAATATAGGTCTCGTTCAGAATCTCCAGACCGAGTTCACTGACCTCCCTCGTCAGTCGCGATTTGGCCACTGAGACTCGAAGTTTCAACTTACCTCTCATCGCTTTTGTCAGAATACCACCAAAGAACTTTCTCGGGTCAACGGACACCTTATTTGCGAGAATTTTATACATCATGATAAGGTCAGCGATTTTTCTTCTTTTTCTCAAGGAAGAGAGGCCAAAGAGCGTAGTCCTTTGAGCACCGTTAGGAATGAAGCTGTAATCCACTGAGAAGCACCTCATCATAAGCTTCCTGGTGAAGCTGTTTTGAACGCTTTCTAAAAGATCTATATCTTTCTTCTTCGTTGGATTGAACACCGATGTCTCATTTTCTACAATGGGTCGCACATAGGTTTTGAATCCACGTATGTAGCCCTCAGGAACATTGGAGCCCTAAACAGATTATAACTACACATACGACATACTTTCATTATCGGTATAACGATCGATATAGTAGTTAAAAAGAATAGTAAAACTGTCACGACTAAAGTGACATCGTTGGTTACTAACTAATTTTTTACTAAAAAGGAAGGAAAAAAGAAAGACGCAAGAAAGGCGGCGTCGTGTCAGCAACTGCGGACTGACAAGGAGAGCCTCCAAACTGGCGGTGAGCTTTTGCAATACAATTTTTAGAGGATGTAGGGTCCCGTAGGGGGAGTCCAGAACCATAGTTACTTTTTTCGGAATGCTCTTCTGAGGTCGAAAAAAACCGTGTAAACGCGTGGGCGCGAAGTTCATCACGCCCTGCTACCACCCAGTCCAATGTGGTCGGTAGGCGTAGTGGTAGTGTTGCAGCTTCGCAGGTGCACGGCCGTGGGATCGATCCCCCTTGTGCTGGTGTTTCTGCATTTTGCGATTTATCACCTGCGACACTTCATCAGCATTTTCACCACATTTTCGAACAAATACACGGAAAAAATTTACGTTACGTTTCAAGATGAGGTGTTGTAGATAGCAAATTCTACTGTGTTCTTTACATGGATGGAGACAAAAACTTACTAACCAACTAGTAGTAATACTAGCTAGGAATGTACCAACCTTTTTCAACAATGATGGAAGGTTGCAAAAAAGCATGTAAGCGATATACGCAGCTCAGAAAGAGAACATCTCAGCTTCTATCTACCACCCGTTCAAAAAAGGACGTAGAAGCACCGACATTTTACTTTCTGTGTAGCCCTCCACCGCTTAACGTATTCAATTGGTTTCCACCTCGAATGGCTTCACACCTCAATGACCGATAGAGTGAGGGTGATGGGTCCGAAGCACCAATATCGCCCAAACTTTGTACGTTGGGGTTATTTGGGATGCTGATCGCGAATCTGGGATCAGTTTTTTACTTGCCTAACCTGGAAGTCAAAAATTCTCACATTTCCACTTTCAAAGGGCTCGATGAACGTAAACGACATTTGTTGCCGTGTTTTTGTTGAAAAATGTGCTGAAAGTGCGGATAAAGGGTCCCACCGTCGATAAATCGCAACATCACCAGTTCAGGGGAAATTGAACCTACAACCACGCTACTGTAAAGTTACAACACTACAGATACGCCAACCGACCATATTGGACTGGGTGGGAGCAGAACGTCATGAACTTCGCGCCCACGCGTCCACATGCTTTTTGTTCGAACACAGAAGAGCATTCCGAAAAAATCAACTATGGTTTTGGACTCTCTACATGAGACCATATATCCTGTAAAAATTGCATCGCAACAGCTCACCGCCAGTTTGGAGGCTCTCCTTGTCAGAATATATATGAGGAGGAGGCCCAGCAAAGGTGCTCTACCGCCAACATTAATGGAAGTATTCGAGGCAGCTGATGAGCGGAGGAACAATTTCTAAGTTTGGAAGGATTCGAGGCAGCTGAGTGGCGGAGAAACAATTTCTAAGTTATGTCATGCTATATCATGGCAATCGTTCGTTGAGTAGAGGTTAATGAACTCAGAAAGTATAACGCATAAAATTCAGTTGCGTTTGCCTGGAAATTTTTGTTCGAAAATAGTCTTCGAAATGTCAAACAAACCATTCACATGCTGTAAGGACGTTTGGTCTCAAGAAGTGACCTTTCCCAAGCACGAAGCAGTCAACTAAGCGTGTTTCGGGCAAGGCACTTCTCGTTTGCACTTTGCTGTTATATTAGTTCTTGCTAACCTTTGTTGGCAAAACCAAACCAAGAAATTACATCATCTATAAATTGGTTAATGTACAGCATATGATCAGGAAAGAATCCCTCCAGGTAAAGCTGTTTTACTTTCGATTAACATCGCCTAAAGTTTACCGATGCCGTAAGTGGGCGTCGAACAACATTGTTCGTTGTTCTCGTGAAGAGGTTAATACAGCACCGGACATGTCTGTTGGTCATTGGCCGGAAAGACCGCGCAGGATAACACAGGCCGCTTTGGAACGATCCAAAGCGCCCTTCTTGAAAAACATATTCAACACGTTGACGACCGCGCCTTTGTCTGGCGCGTGGGACCAATCGATTTTTTGCAACGCCGACAGCGTGGCATGACATCATGTCGCACGGTCTAACGCGACTGCAAAATTCGTGTCTTGGTGGAAAGCTATGATGAGGATGACGAGGTGGGCCAGGACGACATTGATGCTGATGCCGATATCCTTGCACTACCAGCTGACAATGATGATGGCTCAAAAAGTGAAGTAATAAAATCCGAGGCAGAAAATGAGATTGAGGAAGTTTGGAAGAGCGATTTTGAAGCCACTATATGGTGGAACTTTGCTACGGAGTCCGGCTTCCATGATGATGTGATCGAGTGCGTTAGGCCGATCGATTATTATCGATTATTTTTCAATGACGAACTGTTAGTTGAAGCCATTACTTGACGAAAAGCACAATAAATCAGTAACCGAAAACTGTTTTTGGGGATTACGCTTTTTACAGCAATGTTAAAAGATGAAGTGCACATAACACAAAAAAATTTCTTGGAAACATCTGAATAAAACTAGAAAAATAAATTATAAGGCTGTGGCCTGGCATCATGTTACACGGTCCCACGCGGCCGTAAGGGTGTTAAAAATCACGTACTCCTGGAAATCCTACTACATATAATCGGCTAATGTCAAGTGTCCATCATGGGAAGGGGAGCTGAAGCCAAGAGATGCCTACGCCACTGCGGCGTATGCCATCCAGGCTTTCTTTGAACTTATCCATGGGCGATTGCTGGCGAACTATGTCCTTGGCGGCTGATCTCCAAGTTTACGATATTTTGAGTGGGCAACGCGCCAGGGTATGGATGGGGATCAAGCGCGCAACGCCGGGAATCAGAAGACGTGCAGCAGACGACGTCTAAAGTGCGTCGCAATTCAGAAGACCTGGTGAAGATGTCGATCAACTTGCATCAAGATTCAGAAGACGTGCTGCAAATGTCGTCCAAAGTGCACAGAGATTCAGAAGACGTTGCGTAGGGATTCCAAGTAATTGAAACCAATAAGAAAGAGACCAGTGAAGAGGAAATCAGCAAACAGGGACCACTGGAGGGGGAATAAGGGAAGACCAGTATTTTCCCTCAATATCGTACAATGTGCGTCGGGTTTTTGAAGACGCATCATAGAAGTCGTGGCGCGTGTGTCTGGGTGGTGAAGGAGTGTCATAGACGTCGTGACACGTGAGTCGTGACTCAGTGTCACATGTGAGTGCTTGACTAACTATCACTCACGCCAGTTTATAGGTAAGGAAGTAGCAGCGGGTAGAAGAGGGGATGATATAGGGAGGGTGATTATGGGATTCGGAGGAGTATGTATTACGGCCGTCGGACAGTAATACCCCTCCAGTGGTCCCTCTTTCGTGGTCGACCTGTCGACCAATACCGATTAATTTTGATTATTTTTCTGCAGATTATGCACTTCGGATCGGGACTCTCATGATTTGTTTCTCGCCACGTAAAGAACGGACACTTCGGAAAATGAATCGCGTGCAAGCGATTGAGGGTGGATGGGCTTCATAGGAGCAGTCAAGGTTCTGCCCCCATATTCTGCTGCACTAATCTATATAATAAACCCATTTTACTGCAGTAAAAGTAAAAAGTCTAAAGAAGAATGGAGGAAGACTGGGGATGTTCTATCCTCGGGGTTTGTGGCGGAGCCCCCAACCAGACCTTTGGCGGCCGCTAGGCCGCTGAACGTCTGGTAAAGATATAAGCAGCTCAAGCTCTATCTTCTGACGTATAAATCTCAGTAGAGTTAAACAATGCATATAGACCCGACAGAATCAGCGGGCGGAACAACCTGTTGAGCGAGCGTCTGGGGAGTTTTATCGGAAATATCCATCCGTCCTAATCAGGGATTGCCTTAAGACTGTCCAGCTCATCTTTGGAATGCGTCGTGAACAATGCGTACAGAATCGAACCTATCAATCGTGTGGACGCGACAGCTCGCAAATTGCACGCGCAGGCGTGTTTGGAGCGCAATAACGCTGTCGAGATCGAATCATTCCGGCTTCGGCTGATGGATTTTGTAGGCAGTAGAAAGCTTTAGTAACTCGCAAAAGTACGCTGTTGTAGCTTCTAAATAGGAGAAATTATAGCGTAGCAAATATGCAGGCTAGCCTTGTGTGACGCGATTTCTTTTCAATTTCAGTCGACCATTGTAGAAAGACGCGATGAGCTGACGGCCTTCAAATGCATAGGCAAGCAAAACAGTTAAGGTACCTTGCGATGAAATGCTCAAAACTTTCCAGCTGCCTAACCTGCCTTAGTTGCAGCCGCCATTTTAGAGCGGCGAAGGGCAGCGGCGAAGTTTCTTCCGCCTTTACTTGCCCACATTTGAGTTTTCAACACTCGCAAGAACACCTTTCTGTTCAGCTCGGAATGTTCTATCGAATGGTGTCACTCTCAACCAATTTCGGAAAAATCGATTATTTGACAATTTCCCATCGAGAACATGGGCGCCTTTGGCCGAGTCTGCGTAGATGATGACGTCATAGAAAATCGATATTTTGGAAATTGGCCAAATTTCCTCATCCAAGTTCATCTAGGGAATATTGGGTGCGCTGATTAGAAATCCGACGTCCGTTTTTAAAAATTCCGCCGTTTTTAGTAGGTTACCTACCGTTTGAGGGTGGCCAGGTCAGGATCACCCGTCACCCTCAGTCATGGTATGGGTGGTCTCCAGCCATAATCGGCCAAATAAACTTCGGCATCGTGTTCGGCACCCTGAAGTTTGAAAATCGGAGAAAAAATCCAAAACCTACCAAAATCCGGAGAAAAGCTCGAGCTGTGAAGTTCAAAATATGTTTCTTCTCACAAGTACGTGATTTCTAAAGAAGTTATTCAAAAAAGCCGCTTTGTACCGTTCCAAAGCGGCCTATGTTGATCTACACGTCTTTCCGGCCAGTGACCTAAAGACATGTCCGGTACTGGATGCTGTCCCAGGCTCCGCATCAAACCATTGATTGGGCAACGAATGATTGAGCGCCAAGTGGCTGGTATAAAATTTATTCCAAATTCTCAATAGGTTAATTCTAAATGAGAGTTGTAATAAAATGCTACACTCATTTTGCTCTGGCCACACATAGCAAAAAATTTACAACATGCCGTCGGAGTAATTTTATAACTTTCTAAAGCAACAAATACTCCTTCGGAATACCTATGTTGATATACCTATGTTGCCGTAAACCACAACGATTTCCAAGCAGTGCATCAGGAGTACCGAGGGGGAAGTTCAGGCAGTGCCGAAGAAGCAGAATAGACCATAAAGTGGGTACTTTAGAGGTACTTTCAGATAAAATAATAAATGCACTTAGAAAAAAGCAGTTTCTTTCACTACTTCTGAATGTGAGCAACTTGTCAAGCGTGGAAGAAAGTGGATGTGTGCTCAGGAGTGTGCCTCTTCAGCAATACTTTAGTAGAATGGGTTAGTGGCTAAGGGATGTAATTTTGAATCATTTTTATATAACGAGGGGCACAGTAGAATACCACTCAAATTCTTTGCAAAAAAGACGCTTTGCGACGGATTAATCCGTCACAAAGCGTCGCATTGCCATAACTCTTTTCAAAGTTATTTGTTTAAAATCAAATTAACACCATTAGAAGCCACATCTCATTTTCTATCCAGCCATCTAAGATGCAACATAATCTAAAACGATTGCGCAGTGACCTAGTTATGAAGCCTTTGCTTCCTCGGCTCCGTTAATTGATTTGTGACCCTTCCCAGTGGCATGTCCTTAAGGCTTTTCGTTGACGAGATCCATCGATACTAAGAAATCCTTTATGGTCTCAGCAGATCTGTATTTGTTACGCATCAAGTGTCATTGTGGTACTAAATAGTGCCAAGTTTGAATAACATAGGCCCGATTTCGGATAAGCGCAAACGCGCGGAAACCTAAGATTCAGTTAAGAATTGCCCATCTATTAGCCTGATACATAAAACAGTGTTCTACTATTCAATTGTGGGAACGGTGGTCTTTATAAAACGTGTAAAATGGCTTTGAGAAATGGACAGAACTGACTAGATTTTCTCTTTTCCAACAAGGGATTGGTCCAATCTCAATATGCGGCGTAGGATTTCTGCTATTTTTAAACTTCGGTTGCTCCCGTACAAGATAAGTACGAAAGCCGTGTTTTTTGTGGTTTACAGTAGACCACAACGCATTCGAATCTAAGAAGAACGAAAAGATTTTGGCCGTTCAAAGTAGATTTCTATGCGGACAGTATTCACACTTCCTGCGGTACAGTACTCACACTTCCTGTAAAAAGAAAATGAGACGGGGCTTCTAATGGTGTTAGTTAGATTTTAAACAAATAAATTGAAAAGAGTTATAGTAATGCGACGCTTTGTGACGGACTAATCCGTCGCAAAGCGTGTTTTTTGCAAAGAATTTGAGCGGTATTGTAGTACTGAATAACATAACGGTGGATTACTTATTGACAAGACATATATGCATAGAAGGAAACGTAACCGAGGCCGAATTTGTAAATGTAATGTATGGAAGCAGGGAAGGAAACTTCAAGACACAAATACGGATCGTTAGGTCGAATCGATGCTTTTTGTCTTGGGATGCGGTAGGACGCAGAGCGCACCATCGCAACAATAGAACGCGCGAACCTGAAAATTCAATGGTAGGTTTCTGGCGTGCAACCGATGAGGTGTTAAGGGGGGGCACAACAACCACTTGCTATTGGGGTGAGAACCTGTTCCTGTGTATATACAATACATTGGGTATACCTACTTATATGCGTATACACATATCTGTGTATGTACGAGCTGGATATACGTGGATATATGGCTGCGCAAACATTATCCTGGAATACTCTAACAACAGGAGCCCACCCTTAAGGCCAATCGTATAGTCCCACAAGAGGTGGCGATGTCCGTTCCTCCACGTGGTGCCACTGGAAACTGTTCGCTCTGCGAGCTAAGCCGATCACGGACATTCGATTGCAGGCGACTGGCCCTTGTGACAGGCCGGCCTACGAAGACCCATGTCACATCACATGGTGTATGACTGTTCAGGTTTATCGAGATAGTGCTACGGCGTCCGCGGGAGCCGACGCGCACACGCAAAGCCCGGCGACTGTGGAGAGTATGCGAGGGTCCGTGATGCGAGGACGGTATCGGGGGGCAACTGAGTTAGTCCGAAAGTCCCGTAACGTAAGCAGGACCCGCGTGGCTACGCTGAATGTGGGTACGTTGACGGGCCGCTCATGCGAGTTGGTTGAAGCGCTGGAGCGTAGAAGAGTTGATTTCTGTGCGGTACAGGAGACGAGGTGGTCCTGCCGCAAGTCAAGGGACATAGGACGAGGCTTCAAGGCCGTTCTATGTGGAAGTCCCAGGACCACCAGTGGTGTCGGAATAATCGTCTCCGAACGATTTCGTGACTCGATTGTAAGCGTCGAGCGCTTTGACGATCGAATGATGAAGATCGTTGTCGCCGCGAAGGAGCTACTCTATCACTTCTTCTCTGCGTATGCTCCGCAGACTGGCTGCTCGGACAAAGCCAAAGAAGAGTTTTGGAGCCTGCTTGATGTGAAGACAGCAGAGGTACCGTCAAAAGATGTCATCATAGTCGCTGGTGACCACAACGGGCACGTCGGCGCGACGAAAGACGGGTACCGCTGTCATGGTGGGTTCGGTTACGGGTCGCGTAACGCAGATGGTGAGCGTATCCTTGAATATGCGGAATCGCACAACCTCACCATAATGAACACCGTATTTCGCAAACGCGATTCCCACCTCATCTCGTTGTATAGCGGGAACACCAGGACTCAGATAGACTTTGTCCTTGTGAAGGATCGAGACCGATGTCTTGTAACAAACGCGAAGGTCGTGCCGTATGAGACGATCGCCCCACAGCATCGACCGCTGATCTGTACTTTAAAGATCACCCCTCCGAAGCTGAAGCAGGTCGAGCGATGCGGTGCACCAAGAATCAAGTGGTGGCGAATGAAAGAGAAGGAAGCAGCTGTGATTTCTCGCGTGACACCGACAGTGACAACTGTCAACGAAACTTGGGAGAAGGCCACCGACGCGATTCGCCATGCTGCACGGTAGGAGCTCGGCATCACGAAGCCTGGACGACGGAAGGTCGACAAGCAGGCCTGGCTGTGGACAGATGACGTGAAAGCCAAAGTTCGAGAGAAGAAGATGCTATATCACGTGTTTCTCGGCGAAAAGACAGCCGATAACTGGCGGAAGTACCAAGAAGCGAAAAAAGCTGCAAAGAAGGCCGTGGCTGTTGCAAAGGCCACTCATTATGGAGATGTCAACGAGAAGCTCGAGTCGCGCGATGGTGAGCGGTATCTGTACCGACTCGCAAAGAATCGCCATCGCCAGACCGAGGACATCGAGAAGTTCTTCGGCATCAATGATGAGGACGGCCATCTTCTTATGGGCCGCAAGAAGGCATTGAATCGATGGCGCGATTACTTTGAGGAAATCTCTACAGTAGAATTTCCTCATCCAGCATCCCCTCAACGGCTCCAACCCACGGCCCCGTTCAGAAGATCACCGTGGAGGAGATTGAAGCGGCTTTGAAGAAGATGAGGCAGGTAAAGCGACTGGGCTCGACGACGTGGCAGCAGAACTGTGGAAGTCGAAGTTTTGGTACCCTGCTGAGTGGTTGGCGAAGTTCTTTAATCAGGTTGTGGCGGAGAAAAAAGTGCCTGAGTGTTGGCGCCAAAGTACGACGATTCCGATTTCGAAGAAGAAGGGAATTCCTGCAGACAGCTCCAATTACCGTCCGATTCGTTTGCTTTCGCACAGCATGAAGATCTTTGAGCGATTTGTCGACGGACGAATTCGGGACATCGTCAGGCTTTCCAGCAATCAGTGCGGCTTCGTGGCTGGCTGTGGCACCATTGATGCCATACACGCCGCCCGCCTCCTGATAGAGAAGCATCGCGAGAAACAGAAACAAGTGCATATCGCCTTCCTCGACTTAGAGAAGGCCTTTGACCGCGTACCGCGTGAAGTGATATGGTACGCCTTCCGACATCATGGAGTTCCTGAAGAGCTCATAGAGTGGGTGTGAATTCTCTACTCTTGTCCAAAGAGTCGAATTCAAGCTGCAGCTGGAACCTCGATGGAGTTTCTCATCTCTGTCGGGGTACATCAGGGTTCTGCGCTTTTCCCACTCCTCTTTGTTGTCGTCATGGATGCCATCACACGAGATCTTCAGAACCCCGTCCCTTGGACGCTGCTGTATGCTGATGACGTAATGCTCGCTAGCGAAGATAAAGATGAACTCGAGCGAGAGGTGCAAGCTTGGTGTGATCGCTTGGAGCGGTTTGGACTCAAATTGAACGTGAGGAAGACCGAATATCTAACGACGGACGTTACTGAGTCCAGCTCCATCAAGGTTAACGGCTTCGAGCTCCCACGCACTTCGGTCTTTAAGTACCTGGGATCAGCAGTCACGTCTGACGGCAAACTGATGATTGAAGTGAATTCACGCGTGAGTGCAGCTTGGTCCAAGTGGCGCTCGTTGACTGGGGTGCTCTGCGATAGGAAGATACCGGAGCGCTTGAAGTCGAAGATATACAGAGCAGTCGTCCGGGCAGTAGCGATGTACGGCGCTGAGTGTTGGCCTGCGACCAGGGAAGTTGAAACGCGCCTCAGCGTCATGGAGACGAAGATGCTGCGCTGGACGGCAGGAGTCACGCGCATGGACCGCATTCGAAACGATGCTATTCGGCAGAAGTTCGGTGTCGCGCCGATAGCCGACAAGATGCGCGAAGCTCGCTTGCGATGGTACGGCCACGTTCTGCGTAGAAAGGAAGACAGCGTCCGCAAGATAGGCCTTAACTTCGAGGTAATAGGAAAGCGGCCTAGAGGGCGCCCGAAGCAGCGCTGGTTAGATACGTTACATGCGGACTTGAAGATTATTGGTGTTTACCCTGATCTAGCGCTGGATCGGGAAAGGTGGCGTCATAACATCAGAATAGCGGACCCCGCTACGATGCGGTACATACGCTGAAGAAGAAGAAGAAGAAGAAGTATAGTCCCACAAGAGCATCAATAGACGGTAGGGAGTCGCGGCGGGACCCCTTACCTGGCCAATCGGCGCAGCCCGCCACACCCACTGCAACAGGTTTTCACCCCAATAGCAGGGGGTTGTGCTGCCCCTCGAAAGCGAATATCCCAGTGGGTTCGGTGTTGTGTTATCCTTCGCATCGTAGACTATTCTTTTAGCATTCGGTGATTGCACTTACAATTAAGCGTGGTTCGCTTCGGCTGCGAAGAAGCAGAAAAGGCTGGAAACGGTAAGGTTACCTGTCTGGTGATGTTATGCGGGATGTCACGTTACGTGCCTTGCATATAGTCATTTTCCTTTTTCGGTATCATATTTTTGGAAAATCGCGCTTGATATGGAAGCTTGCACCCATTTCGGGGATAGGTCAGCACTTTAAAGTTATCTATATGTCTATGTGAATGCATGTGTCCTTTTTTCTTCAGAAACTACTGTAGCAAGAACGGCTCAAAACAGAGGAAAACACTTCACAATTTTTGACAAGGTCCTGAGCAATCAAAAATTACAATCTTCTTTCAAAATACTCTCCTCTTCCGCGTATGCAGCTTCTCAGATGAGTCACGAAGGCATCACAGGTGGTACGCAGACAGTCCTCATCGAGATTATTCCACGTTTTTGCAAGTGCAGCTTTGAGCGAATCCAAATTGTTGCATCCTGTAGCTGAGATCTTGCGCTCTGAAACTGTCCAGACCGAAAAGTGGATTCAAATCTGGCCAATCTGATGGCCATTATTCGTGAGTGACGAGATAAGGAAACCCGCGTTGACACCACTGCTGGTCGACACTCGGTTTGTGCACAGTCTTGCTTTGTGCCGAGTCTTGCTGAAAGCACCATGGCTTGTCTCTAAAGTGAGAAACAGATTATGGCTTCAGAACTTTCTCCAGGACCGATTTCCATTAAATTTCCTTATCGATCTTCACTCCAGCATCGGCAAGCACAATGGCGTCTTCCCATCTGAGGTTATCACACCCCAAACAATGACAGAACTCGGAAGTGTTGTTTTACCGATGATTTTTCCTCTAGAAATGACTTGCTCCTTTTCCGTTGCGAGGGTCGATCGTTTCGTCAATTAACAATCGGTTCAGTTGTGAAAATTTTGTCGTCACTGAAAACGATGCTGCGGTGCGTGCCAAATGCTATGCCTTCAGGACTCGTATGAGAAGCTGCACACGCGCAGAGGAATGCAGTTCGAACGAAAACTGTAGTTTTTTATTGTTGAGGACCTTATTAAAGATTGTAATGTGTTTTCTCTGTTTTCAACTGTTTCTGTTGCTATGGCACGTCGATTATTCAAGACCCATAAATAATGCGCAATGTAGGATATATGCATGTCGTGCACCCAGCTCGATGTCGCTTTTGAATCCTTCGCAAGGAGCTTTGACCAGCGGATAGGAGCCGGCTGGTCCAAGGTCGTAAACTGGTATCCGGGAGAGATACTGTAGCAGCGCTGTAGACGTGCCACCATCGACTCCCCTTGCGAGCCATCTCATCCTCACACTACTCACTTGGGACCCACTGGTGTGGTCTTCTTCCTATTGCTCTCCTTGTTTTCCCTTTGTAAATAATCTCCTTTGTAATAAAAATTGCTCACATTCCTAATCTTTTGTGATCGTCGTTGAGATCTATAATACAGCCGCGGATTGGTTGTGAAAATACGCTAGAAAGCGTACAGAAGGCCGGACTAAACCGACTGCACTCTGTAAAAGCCCTGTGGATGCAAACTCTAAATGGGTTGTGACGTTATTTTGTTATGTTGGTCTACGTGGATTCAAACAGCATGGGAGAGGAATGGACAATAAGAAACGTGTCACAGGATGATAGTTTAGAAAAATTTTTAAGATTTTACTAAACTCGAGCGAGGATTTGCTGCAGAACGGGTAAACTACTATGCCAGTGTAAAGGAAAGTACAAACCGCTCCATCGTCTTCGTCATCTAGCCCAAACGGCTCGATGTCCTTCTGAGCAAATCCCATATCCTCCAAGAGACATGGCTCTAGCACCGAAGCCACTACGACACGACTTCCCGAAGACAGCCGTCGTACTGAAATGATAAGCGCATTCTTTTATTTAGGGATATTGATGTTACGCTCATCACTTACTTAAGCACAACTTTGAGATTTATTGCAAATCCCGCCATATCCACTGCGAACTTCCGTTTCGGACCCCATTTCACATTATAGCCGACGACGCTACCGTGGACTACCTCTGGAGATTCTACAGGACTCTCGCCGGCAAATCCTAGACCGTACAGTACAGAACATCAACCACAGAAAAAGTGAATTAACTCACTCACCAACGGCCCACATGCCCAGCTTTTGCACGTGTCTTATATAGTCTGTGAATAGCCGTGTATCGTAGGAATTGTCATCGTCACCGAAGTAGACCACGCCCTCTTTGTACTTTCCCATTATAGACGCGGTTTTATTTCGAAGCAGTCGTAATGCCGTCGTGCGCTGGTACCATCCTAGTTCTGGAAGTGTTGCATAGACGGGAAGAAGGAAATTTTGCTAATCGGGACTTATGATTCAGCCACTAAACA
>CANDYH010001243.1:0-22109 GCA_947396885.1 Heligmosomoides polygyrus polygyrus | reverse complement strand
AATGAGATGCTGTAAAGTGGGACATGGAGATATTCCTAACGACTCTGAGCGGGCGAAGCTGCCTTGAGTATCTAGTTTACGTAACAAAAGAGACAAAACAGACCTAATCACGATATTTAAAATCGTCACAGGGAATCTGTTCTCTTGATCCAATTGTATTTTTTGAAGGACCATTTAGGAAGAACGTAAGAAGTAGACTTCGATTACATGTTAAGGTTGCAAGGTCACAGGTCAGGTCCTCACTTTCTCACCTACCAGCGTCTTAGGGAGTTAAACCTATTTATCGGTGAACATGAAAATTTTGTTGGCACCTGTCTGTGCCTCACTAAAACATTTGCTTGCCCGAAGTAGGTTAACCTAGCTTGTTTCCTTTTGCAGTGTGTTGTGCTTAATACCGCTTTTTGAATTGTGGTCTGCTTAATACCGCTTTTGAATTCTGTTCTGCTTAATACCGTTTGATCATGTTGCTTTATGTACAGTGTTATGGGTGTAATTCTCCTGCAATTCACACCCCTTATTAAATAAATAAATTAATAAATACGTTAGCCGTTAACACTCATTGATTTGCAAGTCTTGGATATTTCACAGTCTTTAAAAACGGGGGAAAACTTTAAAATCAAAAGTTCTTCATAAAGCATTCATAAAGCGGCATAAGCATAGGTGTTTAAGTACTTTGAACTCTTATTTTCTGTCAATAGCAAACGAAAAACCTAGCAAAGCAATCACACTATATAATAACGCGCTAAGCGATAAGTCATACTATCGATAGGCAGCAGAAATTAATAATAAAAAGGGGAAAAATCAGAGGGGAAATTGGGTGGAAGGGGAGAGAAATGGAGGGGGGAGGAATTACGGCACGAAAATAGCGAAAAAATACCCAGACGTCTTCTCCCTGCGTGGGAACTTTAGCCCTGGAACAATCGAGGTCGCTGACCACGAATCCGAAGACTCGTTTTTGAAGTATCGGTCGCCATCAATCGACATTGATCAAATTATGGTGCAAGAAAATAGCGGAAAATACCCAGACGGCTTCTGCGTGCCTGGAAACAGCCCTGGTGTAGTAGAGGTCGCATAACAAGAATCTGAAGTTCGGTTTTGCAGCATCGATAACCGTCAGTTGATACGATCAAATTACGTGTCGCGAAAATAGAGGAAATACCCAGACATCTTCTAGGCGCCAGGGGATTCGAACGTGCGGAATACGTCGCATGATGTTGCCTGGGACTCAGAATAGGTGCCAAAGGCGTCACTCAATGTGTTTGGGGGATTCAGGTAGACGTGCCGAAGACGTCGTCCAATGTGCCTGGGGATTCATAGGAGTGCCGAAGGCGTCGTCCGCTAAGGGGGAGTATTGAGGGAGAGCAGCACCAGTAATGGGGACCGTTCCACTAAGTGAGGACCAGGGATGTGCGTAAATGAAATTTGAAATTTCATAAATCGTAAATCGTAATACGAAAAAACCGTCGTAAATCGTAAATTGTAAACCGTAAATCGTAAGCGTCACCTGAACTGTAGTGCAGTACAACTAAATTTCGGAGGCTTTTTCTGCTAATGTTAATCAGATGTGATTCAATATTTATTTAACCATCGTGTTAGTTTCAGTTTTCAGCTTAATCTGAACAGTTTTCTTACCAAACTGTTTCTCTTGCCACGGCTTCCTAATAGTAAAACATAGTCCGAACCAAACTTTACACCTTTCAGGAAAGTCGAAATAACTGTAGATTCAAAACTTTACTCAAGCTGCATGGCATTCCAACAAAAAGCTTGCATCGTTTCATTAAATTCCTAGCTTACTAGCAATGCTTTAGCTTGAATATAAATTTAGGATTTAGCGGAAACAACAGGAGAAAAATCGCTTTCAAAACTAAAAATTAAAAAAAACGTTTCACCATTGACTAATGTGCCGGTTTCCTGCTCCTGCACTTGTAAGATTTCGAAAACTTCATAACGCTTTCACGACACGCGCGCAGCGCGCATTTTGTCCTCCCGCTGATTACTTCTATTGTTTTATTTGTATTACTGATTCGTTAGGTATGAAAAAACAGTAACAAGTGAAGTTTTCCATAGATCATCTTGACTGTAGCTATTAGCGGACTCATTGATTAAAATTGTTCTGTAGATTGTATGATAATTTTCCATGAACTATTCTTGTGATGGTGTCCGACGACATCGTCGGACAATGTCGTGAAAGGGATAATATTGCTCTACCATTTAATAACTCCCAGCACTAGCACGGGCTACCCTTCGCCAGCTATGTAACGAACGTTTGCTCTCCGAAAGCCTGCAGCATCGTAAGCGGATTAGATAGGGTGAATACGATAAACTCCATCACATACCCCGAAATTGGAGATCAAGACTGTCAAAACCAGTTCGACCTTTTCTAGAAATGCTACGCGGTCGATTTTACTGCACCTTTTTATATCAGTTTGCTCATAAGGCACAATGCAAACCGATAGAATCATTGGTACATGTCGCGAAGATGAGCAGTATTGGTAGGTGGTGGCGCGCCAGCCAGTAATAACCAGAGCACAGACCGAACACATGTCAGCCGATCAGGGCTCCAACTGTACATACACGCCCTCTCTGAATGACATGCCCATTCAATGCGGTCTGATTCGATGAGGAGTTGCCATCTCACAATGCTCCCCGTCCTCGCGACATATAACGAAACGTTAGTGGTTTATCCTTTCAATATAAGTGTAGCAACCCTCTAGACCCCGCTTGCAATCACGGATGATGTTCGGTCATGGATTTGCGTCAATTCTATTCGATGGGATTTAGATGAATATATTATAAGCAAATTGACTAGACGTTATTACCAAACAGGGCGCGGATCAAAGAATGCTCCCTCTCTTTCTCTAAGAAACTGAATCCAATGGCTTTCTATGGGCTGGAATGGAACAACCTTCGCCAGTAGGAATGCGATGCGCCTTTCTAGCTCTGGACCAGTAACGGATGACCCCAGCCTCCCCTGCCTTCTAAAGATGAGTTTATCATACTATATAATAATCCGCTAACCGATGACTCATAAATTAGTCATAAAAATAGGGGAGGGGGACAGAATTATGGACCTCGAAAATAGCGAGAAATATACAGACGACTTCTACGTGTCGTGGGAACTTCAGCCCTGGGAGTAATCAAGGTCACTGAACACGAATCTGAAGTTAGTTTTAAAAGGTTCGACCACCATCAATCGATATTGATAAAATCATCGATCAGTACCAGTAATGGGAAACCAGGTCCAGTCAGGGGATGCCAGTAGTGCTGTACCAGTACATGGGGAGGGGGGGGGGGGTGAGTATCAGTAAAGGGGGCAAGTAGTGGAAGACACCAACGTAGCGGTTCCACATAGAAAAAATTTCAGTTCAACGTAGTGTTAGAAGCGGTGGGAATCCTCGGTTATGACAGAAAGGCGTTTCGTCGCGATACCAAAATCGATCAGATCTATCGAAAATGTCGATTTTTGCCTGAGGTTGACCGTTTGAGGACGAGAAGTGAAGGTGTTCGTAGTCAACCTGGCATTAGAGTATCCGAATATTGCCTTTTGTACTGCTAGGAAGGAAAGAAAGATGGATACGCAGAGCAGCTAGCTTGATCTGATTGTCCTCAGCTTAGTGATACTGGAACATCGCGCGAGGGCACGCCGATTGGCGTGTTGGCGTGACGGAGCACCTGTTTTCTATTGTATTGCACTTCCTTCTCCTCTTGAACCTGTCCGTTTCCAAACGGGAGCCCCTACAATGTCAGTGAAATGGGAAAGTTAGTTAAGCGAAGAGAAAAGTCGGATTCGAGAAGCCAGTGCACAAAACGATATAACAACAACACTAATCTAACAATCAACAATTCAATCTAACACTGCAACACATTAGAACACATCATCAGAAATCAACTCTAAAGGGAAGTGGGAATGAGCTACATATAATAGGGGACCATTAGAGTAGGCACATCTTTATAACCCACTCCACATAAATTTAGTCGCCAGTTGGTTGTTCATCAAAAATCACATTTACGAAAATTTACGATTTACGACCCAAAATGTCGTAAATCTAAATCGTAAAAAATTTGCCAAAATCACCGTAAATCGTAAATCGCAATTACGCACACCCCTGGTGAGGACCTGTAGTGAAGAACCAATAGATCGCCCTATCATACTACGTACTGCGAGCCTTTCTGCTTTTAAGTAGTGGAAAAGCTGTACAAGTAGAGCGAGTAGTCGATGTGATTGTCCTTAGCTTAGTGATACTGGAACATCGAAGCGTGGCAAGTGCGAGGCACGTCGATAGGCGTGACGGAGCACTTGTCGTCAAATAAATGATTACAGTTCTCATGTGGTATTACCGTTTTGGTCAAACCAAATTAAACATTTAATTCTTTTAACTAAAAACGCAATTTTAAGTAAATAAATGGAACTAAAAAGTAAACATGCGAAGTCCCACATTTAATTCAATTTGCAAAAGACTTGATTTACGGAATACGACTTGTTTCACACTGTCTAGCACTGGAGTAACCCTCCTCTTGCAGTTTTCTCCTCGATAACTAGAATTTTTTGCATTTATTTCTTTAAAGAAAGCATAAAATTATTTGATATAGGTTTGAAATTTTTTGTGATAAACACTGTTTCTCGCCCTGCGAAATTCAAGATTTAAAAAACAAATTTGCCACTGATAGCTGAGTCGAACGGGTTCATCTACAACGCCTGCTACAGGTTTATAGGCCTTATCCAATTAAAGAAAATTCCATTTGGTTGACTTACCTACGGTGTCATAATTTTTATTTTTGGTAGAAACTCACAAGCTCGATTTTGATTTCAGAAGAGCCATCCCATTTGCCGTAGACATCAAAGCTTTAGATAGTAACAAAATCAGACCTGTATAGCGCAACTCAAACATACGTATCTAGAAAATGCACAACGAGGGTTCGAATCCTTTCTCAGGTGATAGCTTTGCTAACAGGCGATTAACCTTATAGCGCTCCAAACTTTTCACATCGCTGCTTGCTTCTATTTTTCTCAATAGAATTAAAATTCATACAGAGTTTCAAAACGGTCGTCCCTTTCCACCTTTCCTAGCAGTGTTGACCCAGGAACAAAATTTCGGGACGTACCTAACTTACAACCTACAATCGGACAAGAGATCTGTTTCTCTTAAAGACATTGCTCGCATATAAAAGCTAAATAAAGCTCACCCTGTTAAGCTTTCTCCTCCAGTTAAGTAACTTTTCACACTGACTCGAAACAACTGAAAGTTTACAAAGGTGACTTCACGCGAATTCCAAAAAATGTTTTTAACACATCCGAAGTTTTGGTGTGAGGTTACATCCAAAGATGTTCAACCCTTCAAAACGGAAAACAAACATGTAAACATGTACATGTTTTAATAATCAAATATATATATATAACCAGTCGTTCAGCGGCCTAGCGGCCGCCTCCGACTGGTTGGGGGCTTCGCCCCAAACCCCGAAAAGAGAACACTCCGACCATCTTCTTTTCCCAACTTTTAGACCTTCATACCTCAAAAACAAACTTCAGATTCGTGTTCAGCGACCTCGATTACCCCCAGGGTCGAAGTTTAGCGCCGCTTGAACGCCATCCTCAAAAAATCGATAATATTGATCGATATCGATCGGTCGACTTCAGATTCGTGTTCAGCGACCTCGATTACCCCCAGGGCCAAAGTTTCGCGCCGCTTGAACGCCATCCTCAAAAAATCGATAATATTGATCGATATCGATCGGTCGACTTCAGATTCGTGTTCAGCGACCTCGATTACCCCCAGGGCCAAAGTTTCGCGCCGCTTGAACGCCATCCTCAAAAAATCGATAATATTGATCGATATCGATCGGTCGACTTCAGATTCGTGTTCAGCGACCTCGATTACCCCCAGGGCCAAAGTTTCGCGCCGCTTGAACGCCATCCTCAAAAAATCGATAATATCGATCGATATCAATTGGTCGACTTCAGATTCGTGTTCAGCGACATCGATTACCCCCAGGGCCGAAGTTTCGCGCCGCTTAAACGCCATCCTCAAAAAATCAATAATATTGATCGATATCGATCGGTCGACTTCAGATTCGTGTTCAGCGACCTCGATTACCCCCAGGGCCGAAGTTTCGCGCCGCTTAAACGCCATCCTCAAAAAATCGATAATATTGATCGATATTGATCGGTCGACTTCAGATTCGTGTTCAGCGACATCGATTACCCCCAGGGCCGAAGTTTCGCGCCGCTTAAACGCCATCCTCAAAAAATCGATAATATTGATCGATATCGATCGGTCGACTTCAGATTCGTGTTCAGCGACCTCGATTACCTCCAGGGCCAAAGTTTCGCGCCGCTTGAACGCCATCCTCAAAAAATCGATAATATTGATCGATATCGATCGGTCGACTTCAGATTCGTGTTCAGCGACCTCGATTACCCCCAGGGCCAAAGTTTCGCGCCGCTTGAACGCCATCCTCAAAAAATCGATAATATCGATCGATATCAATTGGTCGACTTCAGATTCGTGTTCAGCGACATCGATTACCCCCAGGGCCGAAGTTTCGCGCCGCTTAAACGCCATCCTCAAAAAATCGATAATATTGATCGATATCGATCGGTCGACTTCAGATTCGTGTTCAGCGACATCGATTACCCCCAGGGCCGAAGTTTCGCGCCGCTTAAACGCCATCCTCAAAAAATCGATAATATTGATCGATATCGATCGGTCGACTTCAGATTCGTGTTCAGCGACCTCGATTACCCCCAGGGCCAAAGTTTCGCGCCGCTTGAACGCCATCCTCAAAAAATCGATAATATTGATCGATATCGATCGGTCGACTTCAGATTCGTGTTCAGCGACCTCGATTACCCCCAGGGCCAAAGTTTCGCGCCGCTTGAACGCCATCCTCAAAAAATCGATAATATCGATCGATATCAATTGGTCGACTTCAGATTCGTGTTCAGCGACATCGATTACCCCCAGGGCCGAAGTTTCGCGCCGCTTAAACGCCATCCTCAAAAAATCGATAATATTGATCGATATCGATCGGTCGACTTCAGATTCGTGTTCAGCGACCTCGATTACCCCCAGGGCCGAAGTTTCGCGCCGCTTAAACGCCATCCTCAAAAAATCGATAATATTGATCGATATCGATCGGTCGACTTCAGATTCGTGTTCAGCGACCTCGATTACCCCAGGGCCGAAGTTTCGCGCCGCTTAAACGCCATCCTCAAAAAATCGATAATATCGATCGATATCGATTGGTCGACTTCAAATTCGAGTTCAGCGACCTCGATTACCCCCAGGGCTGAAGTTTCGTGCCGCCGACGTGCTTGGCACGTCTACGGCTCGCCATGCAGGGTTGCCGACGTGTTTGGCACGTCTACGGCTCGCCATGCACGGTTGCCGACGTGTTCGGCACGTCTACGGCTCGCCATGCATGGTTGCCGACGTGTTTGGCACGTCTACGGCTCGCCATGCATGGTTGCCGACGTGTTTGGCACGTCTCCGGCTAGCCATGCATGGTTGCCGACGTGTTTGGCACGTCTACGGCTCGCCATGCACGGTTGCCGACGTCCTCGGCACTTCTGTGGCATCGCCAGGCACGGTTGTCGACGTGTTCGGCTGCCGCGCCCCAACTCAAAGTGGGACGGACGGACAGTGTGACACAGTGACACACACACACACGCTTACTGCTTTATATATAGTAGGATATATAGAGCTCAAATCCGGAACAAGGCGAGCACCTCTCAGATAAAGGATAAAGGATAAAGGATAAAGGACGGCGTTACTCAATCCCTTCTGGGATGCGCCAGCGCATTCTATTCTACGGGATGTCGTGGAGGCGACATGAATGCGTATTTGGCCATACAATGACTTGCGGTGGCCAGCCGATGAACAAGTGAGCGCTTTATCCTTCCCAGACACGTCTGGTATCAATTCACCGACCCCGGAGGGATGGAAGGCTTGGTTGGCCCGGGCGGGAAATCCGAACCAGGAACCTGGTATCGGGTGCACGCGACAGTCGCACCTCCTCCGACTGCGCTACACGCGCCCCACCTCTCAGATACTCCAATTAATGAATGCGTTAGCTTTTAAACCCTTTCATAGTACAGCTTCGCATTTCTTACCGTCCGTGCTCCGAGCTTATTGCGCAACCCTAGAACACTTTTCTGTTTAGGAATGTTCCATTAAGTACACCAAACCACAGAATAGTTCGTTTTACACCGGAAACAGGCAATCGTCCGGACCAGGGGCGCACATTTAACGGTTAACGATTTAACGGATTTAACGAATTAACGGCATTTTTCGTTAAAATTTGGCTTTACGACTTAATGGAAATTTTTAGAAATTTAACGGAATTTTTAACGGACTTTTTTCTCAGTGAGTTCATCACATTTGCCCTTAGTCATCACTAATGTTGCAGGTCTCATTCTCCCTATTAGGACTGTTCCTAAAAGAACTATTGAGATCAGCAAGAATATTTTAATGTTTTCATGAATATGTTTTGAATTTAAAAAATTTAAATGCATTTCGGGTGCGCGAGTAGAGCAGTTGGGGGAGATGCCGGCTGTCGCGTGTCCCGACACTAGATTTCTGGTTCGGATTTTCCGACCAGGCCAACCAAGCCTTCCATCCCTCTGGGGTGAATTGGTACCAGACTTGTCTCTTGTTCATCGGCTGGCCATCGCAAGTCAATGTATGCCCAAATACACATTCAACCCCCCTTCACATCCCCTAGAAGAAGAATGCGTGGCGGGGATTGAGTAATGCCGCCCTTTACCCTTCTAACCTTTGATGCATTTTGGACCTAGAAGTTTCTTCGCCGAGCCTACAAGCATGCCAACGAATCCACAAAGATACTGGTCTAACCTCCTCGTAAGATAAGAAGATGCCTATCCTTACCTGGCGCTGCTTATCACAGAATAATTTTGCCCGCCACCTGGAACAGTCCTGAAGGAAGGAATGTTTTCGCTCGCTGGACATATTTAAATAATTTTAGAAAACGCTAATAAAAAAAATTAGAAGAGCTACTTTTCCGAAACGTTAACACGTTGACGACGTGTCACACCTTTTCGGCAGCATGGGACCGCGTGACACGATGTCATGTCGCGTTCCCGACGTTGCAAAAAATGGATTGGTCCCGCGCACCAGGCACTCGAAAATCGTGTGTTCGATAACGGCTGACATTCCACTGGCAGGCTCTTCATTGTGTTTTTATTAATTCTTTCTGTGCTTAAGGGGCTGATGCCCGTATCGAAGTTCTATATACTCGTAAAACAGTCACACAAAAAGGTTTCGCAAAAAATAAGAATGTGGAACTCCGGGTTTTGCCTGATCGCACATTTTAAAGATTCCTTGTCGGTGAGCATCTTGCATGTAATTCTATACAACTCTTGTTCCACACACTGTAGATAATTTGTTACTGAAACCTTATTTATTTTTCTGTGCTTGATGATGATGAACTGTTTTTTGTATCGAAAAGTTACACTCCATCCCTTGAACTTCAGCTGTTGACCTCAAGATGTGGAAACGTATAAGGTTTTCCTTGATTTTTTCACCTAAAAGAACGGTTTGCAGCTAATTGCACTTTTTAACGAAATTTAACGGTTTACCGGAAATTTAACGAAAATTTTCCCTTAAAAAATTTCGTTAAAAATTAACGCACAGAATTTTGTGTGCACCCCTGGTCCAGACCACAGTTTTGGTCTTCCCATATTTTTGACGCCCTCATGTCATTTATTCATCTATTACGAGATGCATGCCTGTTTCAAACAAAATTCGCAGCGCTGAAAACTCAGCTACGCACTGCTGTTGCTTTACAGACAAATCAATTTAGTTATCGAACTGAAAGTGCTAGTCATAGTTTTTGTACTAAAATAGCGTTACCAGTACGCAGCGAGCACGGAGATCGCTCTAGTTTCTGACCATAGCGCTGATGCACAGGTAAAATCTGGTGGCCTGGTCAAATACCAGATTTCGATAAAAGCCATCGATATTACTATAGAATATCGAGCTGGCATACACCCGAAACTTTATATGATTCTTTTAGCCGTTACACAATTAGCGAAGTCTGCGTAATTTCCTATTGCTTAGTGTGGAGAACATTAGAGTTAGTCAAAAAGACGGAATATGGCGGTTCGTTAAGACTTTTTCAGAGAAAGGCTAGTGAATCCCTTAAAAAGTTTTAAAGACCATTGACAATTATACTTTTTATGACTGTTTGTACTATACAATATACGTTACTATTTCAGGCATAAAAATTGTGACCTTGTCAAACACTTTTGAAAAATCGAAATACACTATATCCATGCATCTTTTGTCTTCAAAAGCCTTGGACCAGTTACTCAGAATAGTTAGAACTGCAGTGTCGACAGACCTTTCATTAAAGAGGCCAAAATGACTTTTTTGAGATCATATCATTAAATTCGAGGTGGAATAAGATATGTTTCTTGAAGATTTTCTCAAAGGATCTTGCAAAAATTGAGGCAATGCTAATTGGTCGATCGTTCCTCGGATCGTTTCCTTGGAGGTTGGTGTTACAAGCGCATGTCTCCATCTGGCAAGTACTTTCCCTCTGGTATAGCTCATATTAAATATTTGTTCTATAGGATAAGCTATGTAGGGAACAATGTTGTTTATAAAACCAAAGGAATACCTATGAAGATTTTAGCCATCTAGAGAATACCTCAACAATCTCTTCTCTATGAAACCAGAGAGAAGAATTCATTTACGGAAATCCTCTCTACCGTTAGGTAGTTCCTCACCAGTCTCCACCTCACTATTCGTCTTCTGGAACACTTCGCCTAATAGATCAGCTTTACCGTTTGGCGTAAAAACCAGTTCTACATCATCTTTAAGCAAACCGGAGACTTTGTTGTCCCGCTAGTTCGCAAGTTCATGATCTTATAAAATGCTGACTTATCATTGGATTTAGCTACCTTCCCTTATACGTAAGTATTGTATCGGTGAAAGGCTTTATCATGTTTTTGGACACAAACTCAAAGGAAGCCCTGTCTTCGCTTGACCCAGTGGAATACATTTTTCCAACAGTAGAAGCGACGGCAGCTTACGATTAGTCTTCTGAGATGAGCAGGATATCACAGTTCACCATGTCTCTGTCGCTTCAAAGGAATATACATTTCAATTGTATGTTGAGAATATCTGATCGACTGTGGTACCAGAGTTGACTATTCCGATCCAGTCAATGCCAGCCAGGCAGGTCCCGATTAGGCAGTAATCATCACGCTTGCAGTTTCGAATCCACCTCGTTTCCTACTTTTAAGTATAAAGTCCATCGAAAAGGTCACTGTAGCGTGATCGCTAGTTTCTACGGGAAGCGATATCTGCACTTCACTTAAGAATCTTATTCTGTTGCACAAGCTAGATCCAGCACAAAACTTTGCCTGTTGGCGCTAATGGCGCTAACATCAACCAGACAAAGTTATGTGCTGGATCTACTTTATGCAACAGAATAGGTAAACGGAGACAAAGTTGTAAACAGTGTGCCTCAAAAACCTCCCAGAAGCTCTTCAACACGCTGCTGGGACAGGAAGACATTAGATCCGGGAGACTGAAGGCTTCCATTAAAATGGTACATACGTTAGTAGAAGAAAAATGACTTATAGCCTTGATTAATTGGAGTGATGCGGATATGCAGCAGTCAGGGATCCGTATACACATATAACCCGAAATTCAGTTAAATCGTTTTAGATCACACACTGAAATCTCACACCCATTCGGTACCGACTCTCTAAAGACTTCGTTCAACAAAAAAAGGGTTATTTGTTAGAAGGAGCTATCCACCACCTTTTTTTGGACTGTCTATCAGATATATTAGGTTGGAAAAAAAGTCTTTTCATTTTTTTCAAAGATTTATTACTTCACAACTACAAGGTCAAATCAACTGAGATAAACTCCATTTTGTTCCGCTACACTTCTCCAAACTGGGTAATTTTCCAATTCTTCTCGCTTAAAAGACTGCAGTTCTGGAGTCGAACCATTGCTGAATCCAATTTTTGACGTCTTCATCCTCTTCAAAATATTTCTTTCCAATTTCTTGCTTGAGAGCACGGAAGAAATGGCATTCGGTAAGGGCGAGTTCAGGGCTATACGGTGGATGTGGCATACCTCCCAGCAAAGCTCCTTTATTGTTTTTCTTGTGAGTCTTGCAACATGTGGCTTCCCACTATCCTATGAGACACTTCGAGCTTCTCTGCCAGTTGACGTGTCGTCTGCCTACTATCGGTACGAAGAAGATGGAGTAGTTTAGTGCCGTCCAATTCAGTTGGCCCTCCTGACCTTCTTTGTCTTCGAGTGAATAATCTCCCTTTAAAAACTTTCCGAACCACTCGTAACAGGCGCGATGAGTAGTAGATCCCAAGCCATATATATGGTTAATTTGGTCTGCTGCCCGACGTGCTGTGGATTCTTTAATGAATTCATGAAGAATGCCGTGCTGAAAACGGCCATGAGGTAGATCTGGCATTGAGTTCGGAAGATTGGATGGATAACGAATTACAAGGAGAGTCTTAACCTGTGTCCGCGTGCGAACGGTAGACAAGTGTGATAGGATTACGACATCAGCAATCAACGTTGGCTAGTGCGTTTACAAGGGAAGGGTAAAAAAAATTTCGAAGTGTGAAGAGACTTTTTTTCCAACCTAATAACTCCCACATATTGGCCAGAACGATTTCAGAGAAGAGGCTTTGTCTCATTTTGACTATTCAACCACGTTTCCGTAAGCACCACAAGGTCGCAGTCATAGATAGCTGTTTATAACGAGGCAGTTAGCATTTCTCACAATGGATCTGATATTAGTTGCTAAACCTCTACAAAACCGGTGACCGTTCAATAGTTTCCCGCTGAATCACAATGGTGGAGTAGTGCGGCGAGCGGCTATATTAGCGGTAGGGGCTAAAGACTGAGACCCAATGCGTACCTCTTTCCTATTCCACTCCACCGCTGGATTTGCGCTGCTTCCTCCCGCGCTTTCTCTCCTCCTACGTTAACAACGGGCGCAGATACAATCCTTTGTGGTCAGGAGAGAAGTGCGCGCGCGAAGCGCACTTTATTGCCTGCCGCTGGAATCTGCTGCTGAGTAGCACGATTTTTATCAATCGTGGTCTACTCTAATCCAACCTTCCATACAGTAAACCGATACAGGGTTACATTCTACATTTATGTAATCAGGAAGCCCAGCAACATACGTGTAATCATGGCTTACTCGGTCAGAAAATTTCGATGAAGGGCACTCCAAAACGTGCGACAGTACGATCGATCTTTCAATATCTAGCTCCTCCGTGGCAGGAGCAGCGTTGGAGCTTATCTCCGATTTAGGTGCATCAGCCCTAGAATTCACAAAGCTGGCTAACATTTCTTTCAAGGAAGTGTTCCCCTCCCTGAGCAATCGGAGTTCCTGCAACAGCTCCTCATTCCATCCGCTCGGGGGCCGCAGCTACATCGTTGTTCCTATCACCACCTCAACAATCTGTTTGACGTAGGCCGGCACCTTCCCTCTGCTCATAAGCGACTGAAGAAGGCTGATGTGGTCCGAAGATGTCGACCGTCACAGATGACGATTTCAGTGACGCTGTAACAGAACGACCACGAGCCTCGGAGTTCGTCAATCGATCGGCTGCGTTTGTAGCCATAGCTATGTGCAGCCGCGCCAACTTAACAAAAACGCCTTTCGACATGGCAAGTTCTTCACGAAATTATTTCCCCCTGGCCACTCGAGGCGACGGAAGCAAGAGTTTGTCGCAGAGTAGTAGGGAGGCGAACGGTATGGCGAAGTGAGTATGAGTATTCAGAGCTAGGCAAACACAGCCGCACGCGGTCGAGTTGTGATATTGTGAAAAAACTTGCTGAGTCGTGAAAAATTAAAGCGTCATCCACATTTGTTTTTTAAGAAAGCAAGAAAAAACCTACCGAACGGTATGTGTGGCTTTCCTTGAGAAGGAATGCTTCAGGGTAAAAAGCTTATTTATTTATACATACCCCGAAACGACAGCTTAATATTACATAAAAGTTCACAGTTGAATATGTACTACTTTTGCATCCGTCATTGATAATACTTTATCTCAAGTAACAGGTTTGATTGCCAAGAAAACGCACAAGGTACTAACCCAACACTGCCATGCTTTGAGGTGGGCCTTGTAACAATTGAGACCGAACCCGTGACCACCTTCCTGCAGAGCGAGAACACTACCCCACCGCCTCAACTGACATAGCTTCTACTGAAACGCACCTCAGCGTCATGGAGACGAAGATAATAGATAAGATAAGGAGTAATCATGAAACAGTTATTTACTTTGTCCAATTCACGTACTAGAGGTGCTCTGCAAAAAATCACGTTAACCCGTCCAAAAACTGGTTTATATGCAAACTCTTTTTCATATAGAGAAGGAAGTGCATACCTCAAACTTATGAAAAACGAATCAAGTATATATTTTGTATTGTATGCTGTGTTTGTTTTGGCTTTGTAGTATTGAGCGTTGTTTTTAATATTTGCCTTCTGCAAATATAATAAATAAATAAATGAATTAAAATAAATAAATTAATAATATCATTCGATAATCGTCGGCCTTGTTGTGCGGTCGCTCCTCTACGTGCTCTACTATCATCTACCTCGGTTATCAACTCAATTTTGCTGATACTCCTGTTTCCTGGAATCAACGAGGAACCTTGTTCCGAAACCAGTGAATTGCTTGGCAAAGCCATCTCATCAGGTAATTCCGGAGTCCTATTTGGTCTGGAGTGCGGGCAGCTTCATCTTTAATCGATTGTCGTTTCTCTTCCCGTCGTGACCTGCAATGTCGCCGTCGAAATCTTCTCAGCAGAAGACGAGCAGAAATATGGCCATCGGTGAAGAGCAAGATCAGGGACATACACTTGAAGAAGTGACGGCCGCGCTAGAGCAGCTCCAGGCTGACAAGAAGACTCCTGGTTTTCTTAAGATACTCATGAATCACATGCTATCCGTTCAACAGCAATTACGCTTGGTTTTAGCTAAGAACCAAGAACTTCACGACCAGGTGGCGGCTCTTCGAGAAGAGAATGCTAAACTCAAGGTTGCTCTGGCCGAGACCGATACGAACGATAGAGCACATCGTCCGCAAGATACTGGTTCTGCCAACATGTTCTCCTGTGTCAACGAAAAAGAAAGGTTACGCTCCGTCGTTATCTCTGGTATTAGTGAGTCTAGTCATCCCAAGGATACCGATAGGGCTGTTCATGATGTTAATTTTATGAAAGATATCCTTGATCATCTTGAGGTGGAATGTGTTCCTCAACTAACTTACAGACTAGGAAAGCCTCAACACGGCCGCCCCCGTCTCTTAAAGGTAGTTTTGCCTAACACATTCTACCAATCTTTGGTCCTAAGGAGAGCTTCCAGGTTACGTTCTTCCTCTTGTAGGGGCGTATTCATAGGCCGTCTCTTACCAAACAGGAGAGAGAGCGCGATTAAGGAAGCTTGGCTTGCTTGTTGGATTTCTCATGATACATCTAGGCCTCTTCAAGTCTGCAGGAAAACTATGTAATCGGTATCACTCCAGCAATTTGAAATGTGTTTTATGCGAGTGTTCGATCTGTCTCAAGAAACTCTGAATACGTAGCTCTAGTGCTCTCAAATCACTTTGATATTTACGCATTTTCAGAAACTTGGTTAAAACCGAGTCATAGTATTTCTTCTCTACTAGGAAATTTGTCCTACGAGTATGAGGTTTATAGATGCGACAGACCTCAAAAGTCTGGTGGAGGCGTAATGCTTCTAGCAGACCGTAGGTTCTCTGCTTCATTAGTTTTGAAGGAATCTGTTGAAAACTCTTATGAAATTCTATGCGTGGACATCATGTATGAAGGTTCCAGTTTTAGGCTAACAGCCTTGTGTAGAACTCCTCCCTTTACGTGTGACAAAACTGAGCAATTTTGTAAGGTTATAAGTGACTTAATAGCTTGCGAGCAGGACTCTGTGGTCGTAGGTGACTTCAATATACCAAATTTTAATATCAGTGATTCATCAAATCTGTCATGCTTGGAAGAACTGGTATTTTGTCACAATCTTTCCCAACACGTAGCAGAACCTAGAAGAAGAAGAGAGAAGACCAAGAAGAACCAGTATTCTTGATCTTGTCTTTTCTAGCAAGCATTCACTAATTTTGAACATCCAAATATTAAGCCCAGTGGGTTCAAGCGATCACTGCAGTATTTCCTTTGACATTCCGTTATTCCGAATTCAGAGCACACCAATCTTTCGCAGATTGTATTCGCAATGCAACTATGATGAGGTCAATATATCTCTGGCTCAGATTTGTTGGATAAACTTACTTGACTCAAAAAATAGTGTGCACGAAAATTATGAGCTTCTCATAGGGATATTTCATGAGGCTATAGAACAACATGTTCCGTGGGGAATGGTGACGTCTTTTAAGTTTATCCGTCTTCCTCACTATTTACAGAAAATGTTGGCTCATCGAGACTGTCTATTCCATGAAGCTAAACGTACAAAAAATTTTTCTAAATACGAAGCGTTCTCTGTAAAATTCGCAAAAAAGCTTAAGCAATACAATATGCACTTGGAGAAAAAGGTGGTTAAATCTAGAAATCGACAGAGTTTTTATAAATATTAAAACAAGAAAATTCATGGTCCCTGTCATGTGGGCTCTCTCAAAAATGAGGGAGTTGTTGCTACAACAGCTCAAAACAAAGCGAATTTGTTAGCAAATACATTTGCAAAAGTATATCAGAATGATGATGGAATAACACCATCGAGTTTTTCATCATGAGTGACTTTCCGTGGTTTGAGTCGAATCAGCTTTATGATTTACTAATGAAATGGCCAAAGTCTACATCTGTTACACCCGACTTCATCCCCCTCTTCTTTTTCCAAAAAATTGCTGGTGTTATATGTGGACCTCTCGCGTACCTTTTCAACTAATCAATGAGGTATAGCGAAGTTCCTTTATCACCCCAATTTTGAAGAAGGAGCCGAGCTGTAATCCAGGAAATTATCATCTTGTGAGTATCACTTCCATTTTGTGCAGGAATTTTGAGACAGTGCTTAAGGAACATGTAATTAATTTTCTTTGTGCACGTAGAATCATTTCTGGTCATCAGCACGGTTTTGTTTCCGGCCGATCTGTCGAAACCAACTTGCTCGAATCCATCGATGATTGGACAACTGCAATCAATAATAAGTATACTTGCGACATCATATATTTCGATTTCGAGAAAGCTTTTGATCGGGTGCCCCATGGAAAATTAATATGAAAATTAGAAAAATTAGGGTTTCATCCGATTCTCCTCAAGTGGATCGCCGAATACCTGTCCGGCCGGACGTTCCAAGTCAAATTAGATGAGACATTTTCTCAACTTATGCCAACTTACGAGCAAATGTATGCAGAAGATGTAAAGATATATCATGTAATTAAGGAACCAGTTGATTCTTCTAGCTGCAAAGGGCAATTGATTCTCTGGTAGTCTGGAGTAACAATGGCAGTTGCGTCTGTCTCCTCAGAAGACAACGTTTGTGCAACTAAGGACAACTTCACCAATCCAGGCCCGTTCGTACCACGTGGATGGAGTTGTTGTTTTACCTGCCAGTTCCGTTAAAGATCTTGGCTTCCGTTATAATACAGACCTGGATTTTTCTGAGCATGTCAGAGATCGATGCAAACAGGCAACTATGCGCACATTTCAAATTTTTAAAGCGCTGTACAGCAAAAATAAAGATATCCTACTTCGTGCTTATAAAACTTATGTTAGGCCTATTGTAGAATCTGGTGTCACAGTCTTCAACCCACATAAGATGAAAGAAGTTTACTGCATTGAGAAAGTTCAGAACAATTACACTCGAAAGCTCCTAGCACGCACTAGCACTTGGGAATATGACCGAATTTCAGACGCTGTAGTGAGAAACAGGCATCTTCTACTTCCTTCGCTTGCATCCCGACGAAAAGTCGTTGACGTTTGCATGGTTCATAAGGTAGTGTACTTTAGGTGCACTAGCAAAGGAGTAATCATGAAACAGGTATTTACTTTGTCCAATTCACGTACTAGAGGTGCTCTACAAAAAATCACGTTAACCTGCCCAAAAGCAGGTTTATATGCAAACTCATTTTCATATAGAGCGGAAGTGCATATCTCAAGCTTATGAAAAACGAATCAAGGGTCTTATCACATAAGCAGTTTGAGCGGTTTGCTAGCAATACATTACTTAGATATAATCTTTCTTGAGACAAGTCGACAAGTGATACCGATTACCGGCTCCTTGTATATATTTTGTATTGTATGTTGTGTTTGTTTTGGCTTTGTAGTATTGAGCGTTGTTTTTATTATTTGCCTTCTGCAAATATAATAAATAAATAAATAAGATGCTGCGATGGACGGCTGGGTCACACGCCTGAACTGCATCCGAAGTGATGCTATTTGACAAAAGTTCGGTATCGCGCCGATGGCGGAGAAGATGCGCGATTCGTGGAAAAAAGACAGCGCCCGTGAGATGCAATACCGCTCGCGCCGCACGGTCAAAAGTGGGCGAAAAAACGCCAACATGGCGTCGCAAAGCGTCGCACGCTCATAACTCCTTCAGTTTTATGTTTCTTGAATAAAGGTTGATACCATTCGATTCGCCTCTTCGAGATCTACACAAGCATGTGTAAAACTTTACCGGAACGCCCGCATTTTCGACGTGGGTGGTCCAAAATTGGCTGGACGGGCGATTAGAGCAGCTTATTTCCCAGGATATGCGTGCTTTCGGAGTATCTCAAATATGGCGTACGTCGCCAGTGCTCTGTCATGCAAGAAATGCCCCCAGAATGCGCCGTGCACAATGCACACAGAACCTAACTTATCAATCGAGTGGGCAAGCGCATGTTCCCTGCGCTTCTATCTTCTCTCACTGGGAACTGCGACGTTTTCAAGACTATTTCGAGCCGTGGAGAATGTTATCAGAAATTCCCTGCCACCCCAGTCAGGATTAGCTCCAATCTGTCCAGCGAAACTTCGGTGTGCGCCGTGAACAATGCATACAGAATCGAACCTTTCAATCGAGGGGAGGGGGACAGCTTGTAGACTGAGCGTTTGGGGAGTTTTATCAGAAATTTCTTGCCGCCCTACTCAGGAATTGCTTCAAAGCTGTCCAGCGAGCCTTTGGAGTGCGCCATGAACAATGCATACAGAATCGAACCTTTCAATCGAGGGGGGGGGGCGACCGCTCGCAAATTGCACGCGCGGGCGTCTTCGGAGCACAATAGCTCCGTAAAGTTGGAACCTTTCAGGCTGCAGCTTGTAGACAGTCGAACGGTCTGCTAGCACGCCAAAGCAGAATGGTTTAACATAGGAGGGGGCAATGTTATAGGGGTGCGAAAATGCAGGTGAGGCTTGTGTGAAGCATTTTTTCCGATTTCCGTGGACCACTGCGAGAAGACGCCACAAGCTAACGGCCTTAAAATGCGTACGCGAACAGAGCGCTTAAGGTACTTTACGATGACGTGCTCATAGCTCCTCAGCTGCCCAGACTGCCTAGCCTCAGCTGCCGTTTTTAGAGCGGCGAAACCTAGCGGTTAGAATTTCTTGCGCTCCTACTCGCCCAGACTTGAGTCTTCGAAACTCTCAATGGCACCGTTCCGTTCAGCATGGAAAGCGCTATCGAGCGGTAGGAAACATCAATTTTTGACTGTTTCGCATCGAGGACGAGGCCGCGGCGGAAGGACGATGACGTCATCGAAAAATCGATGTCTTCGAGTTGGGCCATGCTTGATACCATTCGATGGAGCTTCTCATGCTGAATTGAATGGTGTCATTTAGACTGGAAAAGCTGTAATCTGGACGAGCAACAGCGCGGAGAACATCTACCGTTGTTCTACTCACGGGCGTGTTCGGAGCGCAATAGCTCTGCCAAGTTGGAACCTTTAAGGTTGCAGCAAGTAGGTTTTGCAGGCAGTCGAGCGGTCTGTTAGTACGCTAAAGTAGAATGGTTTAGCTTGGGAGTGGGCAATGTTATAGGGGTGCGAAAATGCAGGTGAGGCTTGTGTGAAGCATTTTTTCCGATTTCGGTGGAACACTGCGAGAAGACGGGGCGAGCTAACGGCATCAGAACCGTATTTGAACAGAGCACTTAAGGTAATTTACGGCGCGGGATCAGAACTTCTCAGCTGCCTAAACTGCCTTAGCCCCATCTGCCGTTTTAGGGCGGCGGGCTTAGCGGTTGCAGTTTCCTGCCCTCTTACTCGCCCATATTTGGGTTCCCGACACTCCCGGTAACACCGTTTTATTCATAACGAAAAGCTCTATCGCATGGTGTCACTCTCGACCATTTTCAAAAAAATCGATTTTTCGACAATATCGAGGACGTGGGGGCTTTAGGCCGAGCTGCGCCGACGATGACGTCATCGAGAACCGGTATTTTCGAAATTGGCCAAATTTCCTCGTGCAAACTTCGTCCAAAATTATCTAAGGGTTATTTGGGGCGCTGATTACGAATCCGACGTTCGTTTTTGAAAATTCCGCGGACTTCAGCAGGTTACTTCCCGTTTGAGGGTGGTCGGATCGGGATCACCGATCACCCTCAGTTATCGGTATGAGCGGTCCCCTTCCGTAACCGTCCAAATGTACTTCGGCATTGTGTTTGGCACCCTGAATAAGTCCCCGACCCTGTACGAATTTCGAGTAAAATCGATGACCCTGACCTGACCACCATCAGTTATCCAGAAAAAACCCAAAACCTACCGAATTCGACGAAATTTTCAAAAACGGACGTCGGATTCGTAATCAGCGCCCCAAATAACCCCTAGACGATTTTGGACGCAGTTTGCACGAGGAAATTTGGCCAATTTCGAAAATATCGGTTTTCGATGACGTCATCACCCGCGCAGCTCGGCCTAGCGCGCCCACGTCCTCGATGGGATAATGTCAAAAAATTGATATTGCCTAAATCGGTCGAAATTGATAGCATTCGATAGAAATGTTCAAGCAAAACAGAAAGGTGTTATTGGGAGTGTCGAAAACCCAAATATGGGCGAGTAAGAGGGCAGGAAACTTCAACCGCTAAAGGCCCCCACAGAGTTCTGCGGCAGCGCCGCGGCCCCATGCTTAACCATAGGGCAGAGACGCAGAGCTCGCCGTCGGCGGCGTCCCTGCCCTATCCTAACCATAGCGGCGAGCGGCGTTGCCGAAGAACACTGTGGGGGGGCCTTATGTCCGCTGCCCTAAAACGGCAGATGGGGCTAAGGCAGTTTAGGCAGGTAAGAAGTTCTGATCCCGTCACCGTAAAGTACCTTAAGTGCTCTGTTCGTACACGCATTCTGATGCTGTTAGCTCCCCGCGTCTTCTCGCAGTGGTCCACCGAACTCGGAAAAAAATGCGTCACGCAAGCCTCACCTGCATTTTCGCACCCCTATTACATTGCCCCCTCCTATGCTAAGCCATTATTCCTTGACTTGCTAGCAGAACGTTCGACTGCCTACAAGACCCACACGTTGCAGCCGAAACGATTCAAAATTGACAAAGTTATTGTGCTCCGAACACGTCCGCGCGTGCAATTTAGCGCAACAGCGGCTGACGCTCTCCCGCGCTATTACTCGCCCAGATTACCGTTTTTTCCCACTACAATGAAACCATTCAATTCAGCATGAAAAGCTCTATCGAATGGTATCAAGCATGGTCCAACTTGAAGACATCGATTTTTCGATGACGTTATCGTCCTTCCACCGCGGCCTCGTCCTCGATGCGAAACAGTCAAAAATTGATGTTTCCAAAATCGGTCGAAATTGATACCGCTCGATAGCGCTTTCCATGCTGAACGGAACGGTGCTATTGGGAGTGTCGAAAACCCAAATATGGGCGAGTAAGAGGGCAGGAAACTTCAACCGCTAAGTCCGTTGCCCTAAAACGGCAGCTGGGGCTAGGCAGTCTGGGCAGCTGAGGAGCTATGAGCACGTCATCGTAAAGTACCTTAAGTGCTCTGTTGGCGTACGCATTTTAAGGCCGTTAGCTTGTGGCGTCTTCTCGCAGTGGTCACGGAAATCGGGAAAAAATGCTTCACACAAGCCTCAACATACATTTTCGCACCCCTATAACATTGCCCCTCCTATGCTAAACCATTCTGCTTTGGCGTGCTAGCAGACC
>CANDYH010001242.1:0-23047 GCA_947396885.1 Heligmosomoides polygyrus polygyrus | reverse complement strand
ACTAGCAGAAATTCAATGATGCACGAGGTAGATAGCCCTTACCCTCACCCTTCTTATATAGTCTCAATTATATATATATATATATATATATATATATATATATATATAAATCGAATATTCCCTTCTGAAAGCGCCGCATTTAGATAAAAAGCTAAAGGTAAGAATGATCTGTATTATTATAAAATGAACACATGTAGACACTAATGATAGGGGCTCCAATATGAAAACTAAACGATCTTGATCACGAATTTATAGTTCTTGTCAAATCTACACAACTTAATTCATGCTATAGATACATACAGGGTGTCTCAAAAAATACATACGCTGTTTGAAAGGCGATAACTTTGCTCATAGTAAAGATACTGAAGAAGTTAAGGGGTTATAGGAAAGCTTAAAAACAAATTTTCTGACAAAGGAGCGCTGTAGATTGCTCCACGCACTCGTCTGAAATTTTGCATTTTACATTCGACTGATTGTGTTTAGCTCTAATACTTGTTATAATCTCATCACAAAAAGGTGTGGTCGTATTGATTGATTTGTGCCTCATTAAAGGTATAAAACTTAAAAACACACTGCGGCTTGCGAAAAATGTAGAGTATTCTAAAAATGCAGGTACTATTTGAAAGATTCTAACATTGCTGCTAGTGAAGCTTTTGAAGATGTTTGAGACTCGCATGAAAGCACAGAGTAACTAGATTTCTGTGACGTGTAAATAGTCAAGATTGTGCCATGCCCGCGCCTGAAACCTCGCATTTCGGACTCGACTGATTGTGCACGGGCTGAATGCTTGTTACACTCCTGTTACTAGATGGCCTGTGCTGTACTTCCCTTAACGCTTATAACTTGACATTCACGTGAAAGGCATGTGACATTCGAGTTATTGATTACACAACTTAAATGCGAGCAAGACCCAATTTTGCAAGACGGATTCTGTGGACTGATGGTGTAACATTCAAGCTAAATGGAGAAGTTAGCCGGTACAGCTGCTGGGCGGCAGAAAACGTTAAAAGAAGCACAGCACAGGTTAATATGGACAAGCAGTGACAAGATCGTAACAAGTTTTCAGCCCATGCACAATCAATCGAGTCGGGAATGCAAGGTTTCAGGCGAGAGCATGGCTCAATCTTGATTATTTACACGCCACAGAAATCCAGTTATCCTGTGCTTTCATATGAGTCTCAAACTTCGTCAAAAGCATCACTAGCAGCAATGTTGTTAATACCTTTCAAAAAGTAGCTGTATTTTTTAGGCATGCAATATTTTTCACAAGCCGTAGCGTGTTTTTAAGTTGTAAGTTTAAACAAGTGTTCAAGACAAACACTATTAATCGAGTATAAAATGCAAAATTTCAGACGACTGCATGGCGCAATCCATACCACTCATATGTCAGAAAATTTCTATGTTCCTTTGCTTTCATATGAGCCCTTAACTTTTTCACTACCTTTACTGTGAGCAAAGTTATCGCCTTTCAAACAGTGTATACATTTTTGAGACATCCTGTATACTCATGCGCAGATGAAGAAAACCTATGAAAGGACTCACACAGCATTGGTCACTTTGCCAGCTATATTACTGCTTCTCCGTGTGGTCAAGATTGATGCTTGTGCCGCATGCAGACGACAGCTGAAGCTTGATGCGCCGCGCACAGCGACTCGAAATAGCAGCAACATTCTGGAATGCAGGAAACCCACTTTCTTCTTCTTTGTGGTTTTGCATTTCGTTCTACGTCTCAATCTTCTTCTTTGCACACCTATGGACATCCATATCTTTCCAGAAGAACATTTCCTCATAAACGAACCAATAGATCTATGAATCCATACCTAGTAACATCACTTGGATATAAACTACACGTACATCAACACACAAAACACGCAAAACAAAGACAGATAGGCTGTAAACTTTCGAAGGAAAGGTGTTCTATAGCTTCGGCTGACTTGAGCGAATATAGTCGGCATTAGTGAAAAACGATATTTCCATATACAAGAGTTAGAACCATAACATCATTCTCTGAGGTGTCCCAAGTGAGAAAGATCTACTGGGCTACTCTGGCGCCTGAAGGTGTCACAGTAACAAACGCATGGCAAAAATATCATCTAAGTTTATCAAGCTTTTTGAAGGTGGAAAGATGACAATTTTATTTCCACGTTAAGTATGTCAAAAACGGATGCCAGTTTCGTGATTAGCGCCCCAAATAGCCCGCAGCCACAAATTCTAGGTGATTTTGACGGTTATAAACTCATCACCTTCACATACACAAACCAACCTTAACCTGGATGGCAGATTCGTGATCAGCCCCAAATGACACCCGTAGCCGATATACAAATGAAGTTTTTTCGACCTCAGTGCTGTACTGTACCGCACGAGAGTCAAGAGATGTGGGCAAAAACGTGTTTATTGGGAGAGAGTAATATGAAGAGTGATTGCATGGCGGTCGACGAGGACCTCCCAACAAGAGGGCGGGACGTAGATAAGGAGCCATCATCGTCGTCAACGATAAGTGCATTGGCCGTTTTGATTTTCGCACAGCCGAGCTGTTTCAGGACAAAAAGATGCTGTAGATAACGAATTCTATTCTTTACATGGATGGAGTCAAAAACGTACCAACCAACTGGCAAGCATAGATAATGATGTAAAAACCTTCTTCAACAATAATCGAGGAACGCAAAAAATGTGTGAGCGAAACATATTGCTCACAAACCGGATATCTACGCTTCTCGCTACTGCCCGTTGAAAAACAGAACGTAAAAACATCGATAGTTAACTTGCTGTGTAGCTCTCCACTGCCTAGGGTGTTCAGTTCGTTTCCACCTTGAATGGCTTCTCACCTCCGTCACCGCCCTCGCTTGACAATGGTGACTGAGGCCCGCTCTAGGCTTATGCTTAAGTCGCAATTTAAAGAGGTGTGGTCGTAAGCACCAATTTCTCCCAAATCTTGTGCGTGGGGGTTATTTGCGGCGCTGATCACAAATCTGATTGTCAGATCCGTTTCTGCTCTTAACGCGGAAATCAAAAACTGTTATTCCTCCGCTTTCAAAGTGCTCGATAAACTCAAATGACATTCCGGATATCTACTCAAATGACATTCCATCCCGGATACGGGTGGGTGCTGATCGGTCCCACGAGGTGTGGATGTTGCGTTCGATCAAACGGTGCCGGTGGTGTAATGGCGTAGAGCGTTCCCGCCCGGTCAGAGGGAGGTGCGGGTTCGAGTCCCGCCTGGCGCTAGAAGTTTTGATCGCAACAAAACATCGTTATGACAGTTCACAACCTCGATACCAGCCACTTGAGGCTTAATGAAACTGATTTGAATCGTTTCTATCAAGACCATGAGCTTCACTGGTTCCATGCTGACATCAGCGGCCAGCTCATCCCGGATAGGGGTGGGTGCTGATCGGTCCCACGAAGTGTGGATGTTGCGTTCGATCAAACGGCGCCGGTGGTGTAATGGCGTAGAGCATTCCCGCCCGGTCAGAGGGAGGTGCGGGTTCGAGTCCCGCCTGGCGCTAGAAGTTTTGATCGCAACAAAACATCGTTATGACAGCTCAAATGACATTCGTTGCCACGCGCGTTTGTTCAAAAATGTGTTAGAAATGCGGGTAAACGGTTTCACCAACGATAAACCGCAAAATGCAAAAACACTATGAACGGCAATCGAACTCATGACCACACTCCCATGAAGCGAGAACACTACTATAGTGCCGCTTTTCCAGCTGTCGAGACAAGTAACGGCTACGCTAGTTACACAACACTGCATCCAACGCTGCACCAGGGCCTGTTCAGACTTAGAGCGACAAGAGCGACTGCGGGGGGGGGGGGGGAGAGACGGACATAATGTGGTGTATGCAAATAGTTAACGTGCTCCACACTCCGTCCGCGACGAATGTAGTGTGGTATACGTAGCTATTCACGTATACCACACTACGTCCGTCGCTCCAGTCGCTCTTGTCACTCGAAGTATGAACAGGCCCTCAACATGCCACCGTCAACAACGCGAACCTTGGCCGGCCAGAACTCGCTCATGAGCTCCATCTAGTAAATTTGGCCTGAATGTTTGCAATCAACGTTTCAAGCCCTTTCACATGACATAGCTCTCTGTCCGAAGTACCATGCGAAGCTGAAGCCACTCCCTGGTAGGGTTTCTTGGTGAGTGCTTGTACGAAGGTATCCACAATGCTTAAGAACAATAAAACAAACGACTTTCTCATCTCTTCTAAGACGTTCTTTATTCAAAACGACTTTAAGACCATTCACTCATAGTGCATAAACAAACAAAAACAATGCGTCGTAAACACAACAATCTGAAGCTATCCTAACGAAGCGCAACCGATAAAAATTCTAACAACTATTTAGCAGATTAGCTTAGATGTAAGACGAGACTGACTATTGCATACAGTTTAGTACGTGCATTGCTCAAAACCTCACACTGAGAACAGCTTACTATCACTGCGAAGGACTACAACTACTATCTGATAGACACTACCTAATCTACTGCTCAACGCTACGCTTGAGTGAACCAGCTGAGCATCTAATGAAACGAAGAAAGCCTACCCAATAACGATAAACAAATCAAGAACTGCTTGCTGACTGAAGGGCACTTAACAGTACTGAAGAGGTTAAGATAGAGCAAACCGAGTGGCACATCAAAGGCATCCAGCGGCAGTGCTACACAGAGCCGAAGTCACATAAGAACGACCTGAAAAAGGTGAGGCATTAATGGAGAATAAGTCGATTGATGACCACTTCTTCAACTCAATAATCAACAGTTCCTAAATAATAAATAAAGGAGAAAAGGATAAAAGACGCGCTACTCTTTCCGTTTTGGAGTGCGCCACGCATTCTGCTTCTGCGGGATGTCGTAGACGCGATCAGAAAGCATATTTGGGCATACAATGACTTGCGGTAGCTAGCCGATGAACAAGTCAGCGCTTTATCCTTCCCAGGCAAGTCTGATACCAATTCACCGACTCGGAGGGATGGAAAACTTGGTTGCCCTGGGCGGGAAATCCTAATCAGGAACCTGGTATCGGACGCACGCGACATTCGGCACCTATTCCAACTGCGCTACACGCATCCCTAAATAATAAATACAATTCCTAAACCCAGGACAACTACACCGCTAACTGTAACTACTAGGGACTAATTCTTTGGAACCGTTTGAATGGGAGGTTTTTTAGGAGGTTCACTCGCTATTCACTTAGAAAAGATGTGTGCCTGAGATCACAGAAAATATAATGGTTTGAGAAGAGTTTCTAACTTTTAATTTTCGGAAATCAGTAGCTTTCTTTAAGCACTCCTTTTCAAAATTAGACAACTCAAGCCCAATGGTTCCCGAAAATTATTAGAATGCGGTATTTGATAACAGTTTACGAAACCTTTTGGGGGCGTTGTCTAATCCTGGAACGGACTGCTTAAACAGAAATTCAGTGGTTTCTGAAAATTGCAAGCGAAACGTTTTAAAAATCTCTGATCTCAGAGACAGCTTTTTGCTAAACAGTGATTGAATAACCTAAAAACTCCCGTATAGTGAAACGAATTCTAAGTGTTTTAGAAACCAAAAACAAACGAGAAAGTTATAAAACAGACCTTTGCTACGAATAATTTTCCTGAAAATGCCAAACAATGCTCAAATTTCTCATTGTATGGTTAATAGTGGACGATTTTTGGCTGAATGGTTGGTGTTCTTAAAAAATAACAACGACCAAGACACTACGGACCAGGCATCAACAAGGGCTTGGTTGATGACAAGGACTCTTTGTTGTACACCACCTAACGACTAGGGTCGGTGTCAGTCAACGCCGTTATACCTAACCTTCAATTTCTGAATGAAGTCATGGAGTGAACCTGAATGTACATTTAGCTTTGACAGTAAAATACAAAAAGCAGCCGATGAATAAATTGATGTACTATCCTTCACAAGCAAGTCTACAAATGCTTCGATATCAACGGAAGCTTGGTTGACCTGGGCGGTGCGCGAAGGACCTCGACTTAGGGTGCATGCAGAGACAATCGCACCCCACGCAGCCACGTATAATGCCAAATTGTACCACAAGCACAATAAGAAGCGTCTCTTATCTTCAGCCATTTTGCAAAAGAAGAAAGTCCGCAATCTCTAAACCACCTTCTTTTACAGTTTCATGCTGCAGAAGGACCACTCGACTCGAGTCTGTCGAACAGTCAACCTCTGCTCCCATCGCAGACTGGGGCGAGCTGTTATCAATGTTTGAACCATGTACTTCAACTGTTTTTGTAAAAAAAAAACAATGATAAAAAAAATAAGAGAACTAGAATGAGTGAGAAAAACTGGACAGACCTGAACAGCAGAAACTATTGATGAACGTGAGAATCTCCTTCAACTGGTGGGATCGGCAGTTTCGGAGTCATGCCCAAGTAATCGAATTTGAAACGCCAGTAGGCAACGACCTGAAATGACCAGATCACATTGACTCACAGAAACCTTCCCTTTTTCCTAATGCCTCTAATAGTAAGGCTGTGAAGGGCCCAATATGAAAAAAGGTTACAGTGCAAAGGTCGGCGGTAATCAATCCCATCGTGGGAAACGCTGCGCAGCCTACTCCTTCGAGATATTGCGTCCTGCACAAGCTTAGCTGAACCCGATTCAGGTGAAGCGCTTCTTTGACTGAACTACCATGCGCCGCACATCAGAGCATACGAGATTTCACTGCATACGAGAGAAAAGATACGGGAAGTGCACGTGAAGCAGTCTTTTTTCCTACCATACTAATGCTGAAGCACAGCAAATAAATTTTATTACCTCAACAGAAAAGTTGTCATGTGGATGTCAAAGCCATATCGAGTAACGATCACAAAAATTTAAAAAATGTTAGGCAGTGAAAAGCTGTTGAAAAAGTTCAAACCTCACCATTCGATCCCAAATATTGCCGAGGTCGTTCATTGCAGGTCTGACATCCAACACCGTGAACAGCTTCGATCGCGGATCAACGGAACCACCATCGTAATAATCGATGACGTACTTAACCTGAAATAGCTTTTCTTCAACGTGCTGACAAGTATGACGTCCATGGTGACTATCTATGACCGACCTCTTTAATTCCACATCTGTCGACAATCCAGTCATGTCGGTCGAATGGCAGCTCGTAGCCTAAGAACAAGTTGCGGAATCGAGCCCGTGGGGAGAAGTTCTTCGCGTCTCCCTTGAAGCTCTTCAGCTTCGGCTCGGCACATTCTCTTCAATTGTGTACATTACTTATAGCTGGAACACACCACAACGTAACATAGTCTTGGAAACAAAGCTTCTGTACGTGCTAGATGTACGCCATGGTTAAAATCGTGTAAAGGATAACCTTTCTTGGTCGCTTGTAAGAACACTACTCGCAATGCAGCGCTACTTTATTCACAATAATGCTAAGGCCAAGTCGGCAGATGTAATTCCCGTCAAATAAACCCTCTTGCCACTTCCCAGCTTAGCATTTACGACTGCACAGTTCGCTACCGCATTAAAGTGTTAATTGAGAGTACCAGAAATGAAGAATCTAATGCAAAGACGTCAAGTTGGTCAACTCACGGATGCAGCAAGTTCTCCCACTTCAGCACTTCTCGCCACGCCTCTTCATTGTTGGCGTTATGAATGCGGATTATGTTCTCCATATCCTTTTCAGATAGTTGATCTTCTTGCCATCGCCACCCTTTTCTGGAATGTTCTCTTTCTTGAAATATCGTCGATGAAAAATAAAACGCACGACTGCTCTTTGAAAAGGTGCAGAGTTTTAAATGCGAAAAGCATACTTCAGCATGGCATTCCAGAACATCTGCGGACTGGGGTACGTCCATGTGTCATTTGTTCCAGCCTGGAAATGGTAGTAGAGCTAGGCAACTTCAGCAATGACACAAACAACTGAATTCGGATAAAATATAAGGTTAGTTGTTACTTAGTACCGCCATCCTACTACGCAATGTCGTGTAGGCGTTTTCGAGAGCCGATACCTTGACAAGTTGTAGCCAATCGATCCAGTGTTATGCCCTCCAAGGCAATTCCGGTGCCGATTCACTGACTCTGGTGATGGGAGGCTCCGTTGGCATGGACAAAGCCCAAACCCTGAACCGACTTAGGGTGCAGGCGCGAGCCGGCGCCTTCCCTGATTGCATTGTCAGCTCCATTTTCAAGGTTTGTACCACATGGTCGTGGGATTCGCTTTTCTGATGCACTGAAGCCACCATTCTCGATCCAACTGCTTTCTCACGTCCACCTGTAAGGTGGCAAGCGAGCGCTGCTTCGCGCGCCCTTCCGTCCCTTTCTCAACACATCGAAGTGAAGGTCCACGACGCAGACGTTGTCTTCCAGCACAGACCGTGGCAATGCTACCGAGCTACGCGCAGTTTATCAGCTGTCGGCGCCACACTGAACTTTTGAGATGTTATCCTTTCGGAAATGGTGCGGACTCGTGAAAGCGGCCGTGCACCTTAAGTATAGAGCCTCTACTGCGGCTCCAACCTAACTGGTCGCAGGCCAGCATTCATTACCGCACATCGATGCCTCCACTCACACATGAGCTCATCTCAACCATCAGACGCTACTACTGATCCCAATCACTGGAGCACCGAGATGCGCGAAGACTCAGCGCCACTAACATTGAAGAAACCGGACTACCTTTCGTCGGTGACTAGTTACGCTGTGTTCCTAACGTTCAGCATGAATCGTTTTCCGTTGAAAATTAACCACGACCTCGTAAATGATCACTACATCGCCATCATAAAGCAACGTCCAAAGGACTGGCTTCCGAAGACCTCGTGTAATTTCATCTGACGGGGATTGGAAACAGTGCAAAGAGCACAGACCCTTGATGTACCCTGACAGTTATGAAAACTCCATCTAAGTGCCTTCTCCAGCTGGTATGGACTATTTTTACTCAGCAGACTTCGCTATATGCACCCAAAAATAAGTCACGGAACTTTTTTAGTGACTGGGCCCTTCACTTGTTCTAGAACCACGACGGTTAAAGATGGAGCTTAACTATTATAGAAAGGCAACACAGTAGGTCAGCCTAAGAGAGGACAATGTTTTGCAATTTCCTACCCAGCGAAGACATCCTGTATATGTTTTGCTTCTCCAACGACCCCTCTAGCAGTATGAATCCTGAATTCCAGGAAACAAATAAAAAATAAATAAGCTAGGTACTCTGCATCTAAGGCTATCTTTGAGGCTACTCTAACGCGCACTTGACATATACAAGATTTGCAGAGGTCAGCCGATAAACGGATCGGTCTTAATCCTCCTAGACAAATACTGTACCAATTCGTACAATATGGAGGGAAGAATGTCTTGACTAGCCAACAAAATACACCGGCATGACCACTGCTGGTCGGAACTGTTCAAGAGACTCCCAAATGGAAGATGGAACGCCCTTTGTGGTCGTTAAGAGAACACGATGAACTGCGTTACCATAGCACGCGGCGGGCACAAATGGAGACATTCCTAGCCATTGATTGATCGTGTAAATCAACTATGAACAAGAGAACAGGAGGTACTGGTTGGTTAAGAATACACGCTGAAGTGCATATAGCTCTCTAAGAAATAGTTCTCCGGTTCATATGAAAAAAAGAAAAAAAGAAACCAAGGAATAGCGAACAAAGTCCGCTTACTCGAGGGATAGTTGACTTCTCGCGTTCCAGTGGCAAAGGAAAAGGCTGATCAGGTGCTGGCTTCTGGTTCGGATGTTCCACAGCTCCTGAAAAAGTTTGCTGAAGCGCTGATACAACATTCCTTTTGTAATCACATCATTAGAAAAGAAGTAAATAGATGTAGAAAAAACATATCTATGAGGTACTTTTTACATCTATTTACTACACATATCTATGAAAAGAAGGAATACAACTGTCTATGAGTTGCACCATACCAACACACTCGAGCCGTTATGTGAGAAACTCCTCTCACAACGAAAATACACTGGTACCGAAAATACATGTACTTCAACGAAGGCGAAACTCCTTATACTATAATCCATTATAATACTATATTAGATTATTATACAATTATCATACTGAATGCATTCGTTCAAGACATTCACATCTACTTCAAAAAGTGACAGGCCTTTCATTTCTATCAGTTGAGACCTTCACCTTTCCTCATGAATATCCAGACGTCCCTAGCATTCCAATAATAATGAAACAGCGGTAGTTGAAGAATCGAAGTCACAACTGCTCAGAAAATATTCGTTTTCACGATCCACACTTACAAGCACCCGGCACACTTGCATAATAGAACTACCATAACGGTCACTTTACTGCACAATTTAAGCACACGCCTTCACTAAAGGATTATTAAACTAGCAACCACTCTGCTATAAAAGTAAGTTAAAAACTTCAAGAAATGAAACAAACGTTATTCATCGGGTTGACTCCCTCGGCGCCAACCGGACAGCCTCCACAGCTATCTCCTGCTGCTTTTTCTTGAGCCACTTTTCCAGCTGCATTTGGACATTCTCCTTGTCCTGCGCCTTAATGAAGGAAATTGAAATCTTTAAAAATGAGCCAAGCAACTGAGAGAATTTTGATAAGCCAGACCAAGTAACACACGTGCTGCGTAATAGAAAAAATGCAGCATACGCGTGTCTATAGCTGTAATAAGCACTCAACAGATATCATTGCCCACTCCCAAAGAATCGTCATTCTTCAACTACAACCACATTCTTTGCAAAATTAATTCAACCAACATGAGATTCCAGTGCTCGTCGTTGGAAAATAGTTTTAAGCTTATCTGGGCAAAAATTAAATGGTGCGCTCATGTTCATGGCTAAAGGATGAACTCCCGTGTGGCTTGTTTAAGTGGAGAAACTTCAAGAGGAGCGCCAACCAGAAGAAGCTTTACACCAGGGGTGTGCGTAAATGAAATCCGAACTTTCGTAAATCGTAACTACGACAAAAACATCGTAAATCCTAAACGTAAATCGCCACAAGACTGATGATTCAAAGATGAGAAAACTATCTATGTATTGCGCCCCCATGTCTGCAAAAGACGTTGTTTTAGTGCTTCATAGCAAACAAATTTGTACATTTGTCCTTTTTCAGTATACAAATTGATACCATGGCTTTAAGAGAAGAAAGTGCTTGCTTGCTGGTTAACCTTGCGAATCAAAAAGATCATAATTGACCACATAGAATACTTAGCACATCGCAAAAAGATTCTATGGCATGTAATTCCAGTTTTTATCCTGAGATTCGACTATCTTCTCTGTTCGACATTTTCTGACCCCTAAATTACGCGAGTACCACTCGTTGTGAGCTCGATGCCAAAGCTAATTTACTGAGCCAAATCAGAGGGCAAGTGCTGCAAAAAGCATAAAGGTAGACGACACTTGGCTCTACACAATGCCCACATTGAGCCAAAATTCGAGAGAGTTCGCACAAGGAAAACAAACAATCGCCAATATCTAGTGTTCCACACAGCAAAAAGTTTTGGCACTGCGAAGTGCAGTTAAAAAATGCTCTGCAATCTGTCTATGTTAACCTAGAGATACAGAGTATCCCATAAACTGTCGTCACTGTCTTGTCCTTTAGCCTACCTTAAAAAGCAGAAAGTCAAATTCTACCAAGTAGTGGCTTCAAGACGTTGAACCATATAATGCTTTGATGAAATAGTAAAAATTACTAGATTTGCAACTTTCTGTTCGAAACATTTTTTTTCTTTTTCATCTCAAGCTGGTTCAGAGCTGGAACCGCGGTAAAGAATCATTAAATTATTAATGATCTAATTAATATCCTTACACCCTGTCTTATGCAACTATACGCGAATTCTTGGCTGATCGTGGAGTAACACTCTCCAATCGCAATTAAATTTTGGTGTATCAGAGCGGGTTTGCTTAGCTCCTTAAAGAATTTCCGAATTTTTAGGGATTCATCACAAGGTAGCGATCGTCGATTCGAGATGCACCATGCAATCCCCGCTCTTCTACATTTGACTTTGGTGGTATTTGCATGCCGTTTCAGCGTAATGCCTTTTTTCGTACCACTCGAAGACGTGTTGGTCCTCTACTCGTGTTGGCCTGGACGAGACCTTCGTTGAGCCAGCGAAGAACCGAATTTCACCTTGTTCGAGCACATATTTGCAGTTCCACCCACTAATCTCCAAAAAGTTGATAAAAGCATGACCGTCAAATACTCCACACAGAGATTGAACGCCTGCGGGAGGTGTCTACTGTCAAAAATTAGGCAAAGTATACTCAAACTGGAGCGCGCTAGATGTGAGTGTGTGATCAAGGATCACACTTACGATTTACAACCCAAAATGTCATAAATCGTAACATCGTAAATCGTAATTACGCACACCCCTGCTTTACACTTCCCACAGTGCAGTACAAATGAAGCGATATGGATGTCTATCCATAAGTTGCCTACGTTGAACGAACAATGAACGCTTCAGTCATCAATTCATGAGCTCGAAAGCGGCGTTCTCTCCTGCTGTTTCCCAATCGCTTTTGACGCAAAAGATAATCCTTTCGTGACATCAGTAACGCCTTCCAAAAAGTTGCATAACAATGAAGTTATACAACAAGCCACGGTCCTACAGAAAACATTCTAACGAGCTTCCACTTCTCTAAATCTCAATATCGTTAATTCCCCGAGCTTCATGGCAGATAAACCCATTTTAATGTGATGAAGCCCTGTGTCGAATTTTACTCGCAACAATTCGGATGATGAACGCTTACTCAAAAGACACGACATTGCTACATTTTCCTACTATGAAACGATAGAGAGCTACAGACATGGACCAACAGAAATGTCGATAGAGGGGAAAGAACCCCTGCTGATCTACACGAGTGGCGGTTAGAATGAAGTACCAGAAGCATAACTTTCCATGGAGAACGACTGCGACTAAAAATGAATGGTTACACAACAATGTAACACAAAACGCCACCAATCTATCTAACCCTTCATTCCTAAGCGACCGGCTCAACACCGCAAGAAATGCTTGGCTCTCCACCGACACATTTGTTAGTCTCCCAGTGTTGTGTAGAAGCGGCCGCTGTAATATTAAGAAGGGAATACGCACAAATGCCATCAGGGTTGGTAAGGAATCTTGGGTACTAAGCGGGCTGGCGACACTTCCATTATGAGACCGTGGTCTTGGAACACTAAGATAAACACGGTTTTCAGAACCAGGCAAGAGAAGGAACTTCGAGGTCTGGCTGATCTAACTTACCCGTTTTAAGATACCTTGGCGGTGTGCAGCGGGCACCTGTCCGCCTATTACCGAATCTTGTGTAAGAACAACATCGGGTAGGAGCCAGTACTGAATATCAGTTAAGGTTGAGACCCACCATACTTAAAGTCCGTCCTAGTTTTATACCAACACATAAGCTGAGGGTTAAGTCGAAGAATTAAACAAAACATGAAGAGCAAAAACCTGCAGCAGCCATCGCTCGTCGAGCGTGCTTCAACCTTTCCGCTTCTGAGACATTTGCTGTCGTGTGTCCAGCGTGTTTAGGACATTCTGGAGGGATCGCCTGGAGAAAAAAGAAAATTAATGTCACATGCAACAGAAAACGCGAGAAGAGCGTTGAATCCACCAAACTTATTCAATCGAAAATTAAAGAAAGGAACTCGAATGGGTACTCACCTGCGGAGCTTGAGAGGCACTGCCCTGAAGCGCCATTGACGGAGCTCTATAACTGTTGTAGCGAATAAATAAAGTGCCCTTACAGTACGAACGTGGTGAAATAGGAAGCCTAACACGGAGGTAAACGCATAATGCAAACAATATAGCAGTCTGCGGGACGATAAACCCGGAGATCAGCCAGTAACGAACGCACGACACTCCAGAGGTTGTATTGTTTAACGTGAGCTCTCCGCTGTTGTACTACCACTGATGCATGAGGCAAAATAAGACAATGAAAGAAGGCTTCTGAGAGGAGCTGCAGCTATAAACATGGCCAAAACCACTCCCTTCAACTTGAACCTCTGCGGCACTCCAACGCGCCCAAGTGTCAAAGCCCTATCCAAAGTTCTCCACACAATCATGACAGGCGCCTAAGTAGAACTTGAAACCAGATATGTAAAGACCGCTTCTGAACAGAGTTGCATCATGGCAACAGCTCGATCTCATGGTTACGGTCTCCGTGGAAGCTCCTAGATCGCCTAACGATAAGTGTTCCTGTTCTTGCAGATCTTGTGATAACCCGCTTGCTGAAGCATTTGCAAAGGTCAGAAACCTAGAACAAACTCATCCACTCTCAAGTTTAACGTTAATGGTGAAGCTTGAAGCTTGTGATGGGCAGTATTCGATATAACGATCACCGGCTGCCGCGTTGCGACACCGCGCGCGACATCGCGGACGCCATGGCGCGAAGCCAAGCTTTGGAGCGCGAAATCCTGCTGGATAGGGGCCTTCAGTACGTCGACTATCCTCTACTATTCTCGACTTCTGTTTTCGCCAACGGCATAATTATCGACTACTCGTTCCCCTGCTATTTCTGCGCTATTATTTACGCAGATTCCTATTTTTACCACCTGCTTTCCTAGCATAAAAAAGGTATACTCTCTAAGCATCGATCGCTTCCCTTCTTCCTGACACCTTGTTGACTCTTTCACGGGACGGTTCAATCGCAATGAGGGGGGGGGGGGGGGGGGCACATACTCACGTTGAAACACTACGTAGAGATGAATACTTGTAACATAACATGCCTACCTGAATCCCTACTGTAGCTACTGCAGTCTTCCTCCTGAAATAAAGAGGAAATTTAGACGAGAAAAAGGCGTGTCGACAGGTTCACCGTGGCGATTCGCACAGGGATAGCCGTACAGTGGCCGTGGGTCGAACCGAAGCCCGCAGATATCCCTGTACGTGTCGCCACGGTGAACCTGTCGACGCGCACACATGCCTTCCGGCCCGAGGCTGCCTTGCCCCCCCCCCCATAGGGATTGAACCAAGGTGACTTCTGGACCCGAAGTCTTCTATTACTATACTATATGAATATACTCCTTTAATAGGTCTAAGCTATAGTTAGGGTTTACTTCTCTGCCATTTCTCCAACTGAGAAGTGGGCTTGCTGAGATCTCCCAGTCAGCTAGTCTTTGACAAAGGGCAGATCCTATTTCGACAGACACTGTGGGAGATGCGTAATGCTCTTTCGCAACCAGATGATGGTAAACACCCTTCGTCAACCCTACTGCTCATTCGACTGCGATGCCATCTCCAAGGTGGGCTTGCCTGAATGTGGTAAAGTTGTTCTCAAGAAAAACCTATATGCTCATTTAACGTCAATTCATCTGCTGACTCCTGTTGAAGTTGCACGAATAAAGGAAGAGATCAGCCGAGAACGTGGTGTTGCTGCAGTTGTCTGTCAATTATGCTGTCTTAACTTCGTTTCCTACGAGAGTTTGGCCAGCCACTGTCAGAAAGAACATGCTGATGACGGTGCGGACGGACGACCCCAGGACTACGCATCTTTAAAATTTAAAAAAGAGTTTCCTTCAGTGTTGGTTCCAACGGCAATGCAGTAGAACCTGTAGCTCTTTTCACACGACAAGGAGTGTTTCTCAAGAGTCGTGTAAGAGAGTAAGGTTGTTGTAAGTCGCAAAACTTCTCTCGTCATGGCATGTCGCTAAATCCAAACCCAGTTATTTAGGTGTAACCGTACTGGTGTTTACACAAATGCCTCCACAAAAAGAATGTCCAGCACCAAGCGAGATGTTCGCCATTGCTCGGTCACCTGTTTGTAGACTATCACGCTGATGGAACCGTGACTCTCAAGGGTTGTCTCGGACATGTAGGTCATGACATTGTTCCAGCACTGTTGCGATACACGCGAGAAGAAACCGACTATATGAAGCGGTTCCTAGAAGGTACTCAGCTAATTTGTAATTCTGTATATTCCTGAAGTTCAAGCTTGTTTACAGCACTCCTTCGACTATATAACTAATCGTCTTAGGAAGGAAGATCCGACGCGTTCATCAAAGTTGTCCTTTGTGATAAAATCAGATATTCGGAGCATTGTGGCGATGTTCAAAATGAGCCCAGGTTGGCGTCACGATGATTCCTTGAAATTCCGACATGATGAGAGAAACGTCAACGATGGAATACGATTTTTTAAGGCTCCCAAAAGCAAGTCTGGTCGAGGGCTTTCGATTGGCGAGTGTTTTACTTTCAAAATTATGGAGTTGTCGTTTATTTATACGAATTTTAAGGGAACTCGTGAAGATTTTTGAGGCTCGAGGTCACTGACATTGCAAAACATTAGAACTTCATGATAAGAACATTTATCGACATCCTCATGCAGTCGTTAACACTCCCACCATGTTAGAGTGGCTCAAGAAGTTTTCGTCAAAGGGAGTAAGTCTTGACGACACCTTCCACACCACTAGGTACAACATGAAATTGGCAACTTTAATGGTGACAGATGAGCGCGACCGTGGTCTGCCGGCAGGTAAAATTCTACAGCCTTGGACGTATGATACGAAGATAATACAAATTCATGTTTCGGCGTTCCTTCTCGGGAACGATGACTTGTGCTGATGTTGAGAAACTATTCATAGAGGTGCGCAAAGTAATGCCGGAATTTTCACCAAGACTTTTGTTACGGATGAAGCACCATGCTTCTTCAACGGCTTCAGCGCCGTTTTTCCTTACGCTCCCACCAGGCTTCACGTCTGTCGCTTTCATATATGGCAGACATGGGAGCGCAAGACAAAGGAGCTTGCTGATGTAATACCTAATGCTTTCGTTCCTTTGTGCATTGCCCTCAACCTTAACAATATTTGATATTTATTACGACTGTTTAAGACAGGCGCATGAAAGCGATAAATGAATACATAATCAAACTCTAAAACAGGCACATGAAAATGACATAAATACATCATCAACAAACATCAACACAAAGTGTCATAACTTTAACTGAACAACATTAAAAGCAGGACACTGGAATTCCTAAAAACCATTCATGAAGGGCAGTACTTTTCTTGCTCTGTCAGTGTTTTGAAAACGTGGTTCTTCAGAGAGGGAAGTGACTGTGGGAGTACAACGTTCTTACTAGGCTTTACGCTACGCTAGTCGCTCTCACGTACGCTAGTCCAGCTCTCACGCTAAATGAGTGTCGCCTTATCGACGTTTTAGGTCTGGAAAAAGATATTTTATTTCCACCTCCTCTAGTTCGATACGGCAGTATGTCGTAAAACTGTGTTACATCCATAGAGACCTTTCTCTGAAGGAGTTTATGGACCATACACACATCTGCAATTAGCCGTCTAACCTTTAGGGTGAGAAGACCTAAGTATGTGTTCCGAAATTTGGCTCGAGGAATTTGTGAGTATAAGAAACCACCAGTCCTTATCATGATTTTCCTTGTGAAGTTGTTCTGCACTTTTTCAAGAGTAGCTATATCCTTGCGTTTATGAGAGGAAAAAACCGTAGTGCAGCACTCGACAATAGGTCTTACATACGTTTTGTATGCCAAAGAAGGACATGTATATTATTGGTACTTAAGGCTTTGAAAATGTTGTAAGTGCGAGTGACAGCCTTTCTTACTATCTCTTTGTAGTGCAACGAAAAGTCAAGTTTATCGTTGTAGTGGAAACCTAGGTCCTTGATCTCATGTACGGTTTTGATCGGGCAACCGTTCAGGATGTAATGAGGAGCACCAGAATCAGGAAGGCTAGGACATCCAAGGCGAAGGTGAAACGTTTTGGGAGAGGGAGTGGGAGCAACCACTCTAGCGACCAAAGCACTAATCGATTAATTGCAGATTGGAGGATAGTTACATCCTCATTACTCCGTATTTCCCTATAAATTTTTAGGTCATCAACATATTGCTTACATTTAACACCATCTAATTCAATCAAGCTTACTATTTCAGCAACGTAGATATTAAAAAGTAGAGGAGAAAGTACTCCGCCTTGAGGTACTCCGCTGCAAACATTTCTCAAATCGGAATAAGTCGAATTAACACGCACCTGAAAGGTTCTGCTTGTTAGAAAGTCTCGGATCCAGTTCGTGACATTTTTATGAAACCGAAGCTGGTCAACCTTGTGTAAGTTTGGAGTGGCTAACTCTGTCAAACGCTTTCGCGAAATCAAAATAAATTACATCGCCTGCGCTTTTTTGGTCAAGAATGCCAGTGCAATCCTCAAGACATTCTGGCAAGTTGGTCTCTATGGATCTTCCCGAAATAAAACCATGTTGGGAACGAGCAATTCCAAGGTTCCTTTCTAGGTGCTTGATGATGTGCTTCTTCAAAACCTTCTCGAATATCCGGCAAAAAATCGACGTTATGCTCACTGGACTGTAATTACTAGTTTCCGCTGAGGATCCCCTCTTGATAATGGGGGTAACTAGGGAATGTTTCCACAGTCTAGGTACGTGGGAATACATCATGGACTGATTGAAAATGTAAGATAGAGGAGAAGCTATAACATGTGCCACATTACCTATAGAAACGAAAGGTATTCCATCAGGTGTAACCGTAGAGGTCGGCCTAGAAGCTGCAATATGTTCGAAAATAGTTAGTGGATCGCAATAAAGAAAGTCCTCCATATCATGTTCAAAACCGAGCAGTAAGGCGGAAGTAATCCATCATCATCAGAGAAAAGTTTACAAAATTCATCCGCAAGCACGTTTGCTTTCTCTGGGTCAGTTGCAGAAGATCTTCCATCCACGTTTAAATTTCCTAAATGCGTTTTTTTCCGAAAGCTTCTGCCTCATATACCTAAAAAATTTGTTCTTATTTCGAGACTCAACAATTTTCTTTTCAACCAGTCGTACGTCGGCCTAGCGGCCGCCTAGGACTGGTTGGGGGCTTCGCCCCCAAACCCCGACAATAGGACGCCATGGCCGCTACGGGTTTCCTGTTCTTCCCCTGGCCTTCTGACTTTTATGTTAATCGAGATGGATCGATTGATCCGACGTCAGATTCGTGTTCAGCGATCTCGATTACCCCAGGGCTGAAGTTTCGCGCCACTTGAGCGCCATCCTCAAAAAATCGATAATATCGATCGATATCGATTGGTCGCCTTCAGATTCGTGTTCAGCGACCTCGATTGCCCCCAGGGCCGAGGTTTCGCGCCACTTGAGCGCCATCCTCAAAAAATCGATAATATCGATCGATATCGATTGGTCGACTTCAGATTCGTGTTCAGCGACCTTGACTGCCCCCAGGGACGAAGTTTCGCGCCACTTGAGCGCCATCCTCAAAAAAATCGTGCGCACGCTAGTCTCCTTTACATGTTCAACACGTTTTGCAAGTTTACACAGGTTTGTGACACACACACACAGACGGACTAACGCTTTTATATTAGTAGGATACTGCGATTATACTTGCTTAGCCGACGTGAAAATAAGTTACTGATACGGTAGTACTCTGTCCAGTCACCACTTAGTTTGGCACAGGTAAAAAACCTTCTTTGTGCAGGAACATATTACGGAGATATGACGGTAGGTTAGCTGGACTGGAATCAACGTAGCTCATAGGAACAAACATATCAATGGCGTGGTTAAGTATCGCCAAAAACATTTGGTACTTCTCATCGACCGATGAGACCGAATCGAAGGATGCAAACCATTGAACGCTTTGTAGGTAACTGCAGACTTCCCTACAATCGCACCTACTGAAGTCTCTTTTTAGTACCGGCATTCTACAGGGTGCGCCAAAATTATGGCGACAAGGTTTTCAATTCGCCGAAAGAGAAAATGCGGTACTTTCGAGAAACCAACGATGAGATAATGTTTATCAGTCTATTGTAAACTATACACAACATTGAGATTCGAAGATATCTCCATCGGCATCGATATAGACTTTGAGACGCTTCGGGAAGGCATCGACGGCGGCACGCAAGTAAGAGGCGTTGAGCTCATCCCACGCCTTTCTTCAAGGATCCACGGGCGGTGAGGTTTCCCGCAGGCTTGGCTTCCAGAGCTAGCCAGACCGTATCATCAGCCAGACCGCATCGGATTCAAATCCGTAGAGTTGGCTGGCCACTCGCGGAAGCTGAGTTGCCTTTGCACCAGTCTTGCAGCATTCTTGCTGTGTGAGCTGGAACTCCTTCCTGTTTGAAGGTCCAGGAGGGCGCACGTGGGTCTTCTTGTAGGCCTTAAGTCCCAGTTTACGGAAGATTCTTCTCAACGACGTCTCCATGATGTCCATTTTCCCGACCCGGCGGACCGAGTGCGCCGGCTTCCTTCGAATTCGTTCACGTACCCTCCTAAAGTTGTCCGTAGTTGTAACAGATAAGTGTCTTCTCCCGTCCGGATCTATCATCTTCGGTTTCCAGATCTTAGCGTCTGACGGACCTATTCATGATACTCTGATGAACTCCAAGACGGTGGTGAATGTCGCGTGCCGAGAAGCCTTGACGGTAAAGCTTAATGATTTAAGAACGGTGGCACGAACGCTTCACTATCTTGAAAAACGACTTATCGTTATGTTTGGCTGAAGTAAGCATAAACCAATTGACTCAATAAAAACAATTAGAGCACGAAAAAAAGCGGACGCTCCGAATAAAAGGTCAAATTGTTTGCGCATGTGCTGTCGCCATAATTTTGGCGCACCCTGTATTTGGCCCCGCTAGCTTTAATTGAGAAGGAAATACTATTGTGATCACTTTCACCTAGCGGAGACTTGACCAAGATGTTGTCGATGAGATGATTGCAGTTTGTCAGCAAGAGATCAAGGACATTTTCGCCTCTAGTGGGCTCAGTGATGTGCTGAACGTAATTGTGACATGACATCATATCGACAAAGGAGGTGTTTTTAGCCAGTATAGTGTCGCAATTTTTCCAATCAATGTCAGGAAAATTGAAATCACCGACAGCAATGACTGGAAGAGGGCTTGCGGTAAGATCGCTTATAGCTTTAACCAGACGGTCAGTAAGTGACTCACTGCAAGAGGGAGGTCGGTAATCAAGAATAACTCTGAATGAAGCGGACTGGAAAAATATGTCCACTGCCATAATTTCATAACCCATGTCGATGGATTCAGAAATCACTATAGAGTAAGACAGCGTACTTCTTAGTAAAAAGGCAATACCTCCCCCAGCGCTCATTTCCCTGTCACATCTCAAGATAACGTAGTCATCACACCAAGAGCCGAGCATAGCCCTAACGGAATGGTGTTTTTTCAACCAAGTTTCGGAAAACAAGTAAATATCATAACGCGAACCGATGCCAAGATCAATGTGCAAAGAGTTTTTCAAAAGAGACCTGAGGTTGCAGTAAAAGCACGAAAGAGAGGGTATTTTAGATTCGCGGAAAACAACGTGTGCAAATGACCGCGGAAGGCTCATTTGTTTCCCTAAACGGTAGCGAATCTTTGAGGGGAGCTATTGGAAAGACCGAGACGCTCTTCGCGTCTCCGCGCTCTCTCTTCTTGAGAAAGGGATTCCCGTAGAACACCCCTTTCTCAGCGAAAGTGCGTAATCGCGATGATCTTCTCACAGCCAGACGCTGAAAATAAGATGTCGGGAGGACAGCTTTTAATAGTCTACTTTTACCAGCAGCTGGTTTGCCAAGCCTATAAACAGATACAGGGACACAATCAACTTCAAGATGAAAAAGAACGTTACGGACGCTAAGATAATCATAGCGCACTCTGTCCGAAACTGAGGGGCTGTCGAGCTCAGGAATCCCACTTATGACCACTGATCTGCGGCGCTCGATTTCTTGATAGCATGACGACCCATCGCAGTTCCTCAAACCTGCCGTTGACGACGCATGAACAGGAACAGAAGGAGAGTCATTCTCGGAAACAATAGAGACAATAGGAATATCCGACGGAATTCCGAGTTTACGACGTAGAATCGCATTTTCTTCATACAACTTATCTCGTTCCAATTTCAGTGCAGCTATCTCCTCGGCGAGCAGATTGATCACCACCTCTTCACACAGGCAGGTACCGCCGCTGAGTCGTCCAGTTGCCGTATCGCGTCGTCCACGTTGGAATTAGGTGAAACGGTTGGAGACGTAGAAGGGCAGAGTCTTTTCGCAGCTCCACTAGTAGTACGTGAAGGAGTAGTCATGGTCGAAAATACTAGTAGCGAATAAGTGCTGGTAGGATCAGCGATTATCAGGTCGATCGGTGAGTGGGCCGGAGATGGGAGACGTCAGCCGCTCGCGGGCGTTGCACACGCGAGAGTGAGTACAATACAAGAGACTTTAGGCATCCTGTCGATCAAGCGTAAGCTGTGCTCTAGAGCTCTTGCTGAGAGAAGCACAACTAAATGTACTGAAAGGAAGTTTGCTGAAATACTTGTTTTTCTTAAAGAAAAGGGTCAAACGGCGATGAGCGATTACTTGGAAAAGAACTATGGTCTCCTTATATTTGCTCCATTCTATTGCAACAAACGCTTTTGCATTCCTATAGGACGTACCACTACATGGGCGTCATTCTCGAATCGAGATGCTGTCTTGAGCACAACGATGATAAGCGAGCGTTTTCATCTGCGAATCAAAGACGAGTTTCTGCACCGTAACGGCAACTCACGCTTGGATGCTTTTATCGATTTGCTGACAAAATGTGTGGAGGATCTATCCGGTTCCATCGAAGGTAAAATAATTTCATTTTCTAGTTCAGAGTGAAATAGATCTTCCTCCACGAGCATGACAGCACGGTTTAACAATTCCGGGAACATCGCCGCTTGGTTACCGGCTCCTTCCGACTAGAAGAAACGCACAAGTGTCATCAGTTAGCTAGGGATATTTATAAAGTGAAGGAGGAGATGATCTCCGAAGCTGGTGAAAGTCATTGGCATATTCTCAATAGGGACCTCACGAAGACCTATGAGGTGTTTTTGGATGGCCAGTGTTATTGCCACCCTACATTAAGCCTTACGATTTTTTCAGCAACTGTAGAAGTCGAAGGAAATTACTTACGAATTTAGAAGAACGCTCACTGCGTCAGTTGCGGGGTTTGCGCGTATACTCGTATGCGCGGTGGTATACGAGCTTGGATAATCGCAGCGGTATTAGCTGCCACCATAGGCATGCAGTCAAAATGTTCGCCCATAAGGACGGAAATTCAGAATTACCTGAAGCCTCTGTTTCCGACGCTATAGGAGAAACCAGCTCTAGTTTTTAAAAACCTATTAGCT
>CANDYH010001241.1:0-16175 GCA_947396885.1 Heligmosomoides polygyrus polygyrus | reverse complement strand
TTATCTATCACGAATGATCTTCTGCCGTTTGCACCGCTCTGCGAGCTATGAAATGACCAGGGGGGGGGGGGCCGCTGTCCTCACCATTATGACAATGGAATGACGGCATAGTGAGTCCCAGTCGCTACTGGTCATCGACTAACTTTGGGTGGTAGCGCAATCGCTACTCGCCAGCGGTGGAATTCTGGGTGAGTTTGCTCGACATCTCAGGGTTTCGTTTTGTGCTCTTGACTCTAGGTCAAAAACGCTAGCGCGGATGGAGCGCTTGGTTGGGTAGAGTATGTCTAATGCCTCGAGCCATGTTTAGGCCTCCGAAGACGACGACAGGGTCGAAACGTCAGGCCAAAATAAATATTCCACCTAACAACCTCTTTGGCAAAGAAGACACAATACGTATTAAACGACAATGCCGAGGTTTCAAGATGAGAGAACTTGGAGTTTACTAAAAACAATAGTTTTAATACTGGCGATCTTGTACATCAACATTTTTCGTCGAGTTTTATACGGCATGAAGTGACGGAGCAAGGTTTTACATAACCCGGCAACTGTCGCAGTCTATCACCGAGTTTAGGAAAGCCAATTGAGCAACGTGTTCATGATCAGCTAATCCATATAACAAATTTGGGCAAAATTTACTAAAAAAAACGCTTTCGATCCGCACAACGGAAATATACTTCTCCATCACGGTACACTGTCCATGAGTTTAAATTTCCTTTCCGCAACAAGGAGAGAAATAAATGTTATGAAGCGGAAGGATCAAAAGCGAATATATGCCCTAAAACAATATAAATGGAGAATGACAAAGGTTTAGCGACAAAAGTGTGTTGGTCTATCTTTCGGAAATAGCGACCACTACAGAGTAGTACCGTGTCGTTCTATTAGGTTGGAAAAAAAGTCTCTTCACACTTCGAATTTTTTTTACCCTTCCCCTTGTAAACGCACTAGCCAATGTTGATTGCTGATTCGTAATCCTATCACACTTGTCTACCATTCGCACGCGGACACAGGTTAAGACCCTTCTTGTACTTCGTTATCTACTCAATCTTCCGGACTCAATGCCAGATCTACCTCATGGCCGTTTTCAGCACGGCATTCTTCATGAATTCATTAAAGAATCCACAGCACGCAAGACAGCCGACCAAATTAACCATATATATGGCTTGGGATCTACTACTCATCGCGCCTGTTATGAGTGGTTCGGAAAGTCTTTAAAGGGAGATTATTCACTGAGGGCAAAGCATGGACAGGAAGGCCAACTGGATTGGACGACAGTGAACTACACCATCTTTTTCGTACCGATAGTTGGCAGACGACACGTCAGCTGGCAGAGAAGCTCGAAGTGTCTCATAGGATAGTAGGAATCCATCTGAAGAATCTTGGCTTTCATGGAAATTTGGAGCTTGGATTCCACATGCCCTGTCAGACACTCAGAACGGTCGACGGCTCTCCATCGCTGCTTCTCTTCTGTCCAGATAAGGAAGAAAATCGTTTCTTCCGCGGATTGTGACAGGCGAAGAGTCCTGGGTTCTGTGTGCCAACTTCCGAGGAAAAGGCAATGGGTACAAAAGGGAGAGAGCCCTAAGTCTGATCTCAAGCCCAATGTTCACGAAAGCAGGATTCTCTTGAGTGTTCGGTGGGATATCAGAGAAGTGATTTATCGACAAACTCTTCAGAAGTGGAGAGACACTTACTGCTGTCACATACTGCGGCCAACTCCACAAAGTCGTCGCAACTCTAAGAAAACAGGCCGGAGAAGTCGAAGGTGGTGATCCTGCATGACGATGCAAAACCACATGTTGCAAGACTCACAAGAAAAACAATAAAGGAGCATTGCTGGGAGGTATGCCACATCCACCGTATAGCCCTGAACTCGCCCTTACCGAATGCCATTTCTTCCGTGCTCTCAAGCAAGAAATTGGAAAGAAATATTTTGAAGAGGATGAAGACGTCAAAAATTGGATTCAGCAATGGTTCGACTCCAGAACTGCCGTCTTTTAAGCGAGAGGAATTGGAAAATCACCCAGTCTTTGGAGAAGTGTAGTGGAACAAATTAGAGTTTATCTCAGTTGATTTGACTTTGTAGTTGTGAAGTAATAAATCTTTGAAAAAAATGAAAAGACTTTTTTTCCAACCTAATACATTTGTTTTGATGTAGACCACACAACGCTTGGAAGGTTGGATGGAAATGAGCTTTTTGTGATGTGACTACAATGACATTGGAGATTACCTCGCCAATTTTGAATGGATAAGGAACTTGCACCATCTACAAACTGTTGACGATAAATGAATTTTTCCAGCCTTTCGCATGAGCAAAGCCAATTTGCTTACCTCGCACTTTCTTACTCATTTCGGAGAACTTGTGGATTTGAGGGGTGTTCAGTTGAAAATCATTTTCCACCCCTTTTTTCCCCAAACCGATGTTGGCTCCACAAAAACAAGCTTACAATATTCCTTCAAAATGGACAAGATCCTCCATTATTTCTCTCACTTCGCTACCTATGCTTTGCTAAAAGATTTTACGTGATGTATTCCACCACAGGCACGATTTTGTTATGCCTACTTGAAAGAAACCCTAATCAGCCACATTCGCTTGCTAATGCAGTTTACTAGAATCGAATCCAAGTGAGGAAAAAGCAGACTACTGCAAAATACTGCCCACAAAATGCAGTTTGTTAGCGTCTCCAAGTAGCATAAAAACTCACCAACAACTCCTGTTGTTCCATCGCCGATCTCGGCGTCCTGCGACTTGCTAAGCTCAACCATGAGCTTCGCTACATGATGTTGAACGTCCATTTTCTCCATGATCGTCGCACCATCATTGGTGATCGTCACCTCTCCGTCAGCAGAAACCTGTAGGAGCGATCAGATTGCAAGACGTGGAAGTAAAAAGACATAATTTCACAAATGTGGTAACCTTGAGGATTCGTAAAGGTGACGGCTTTTGCAATACAACTGTGTAGGGCATTCAGACCTTTTTAGCTGTTTACTAGAAAATGAAAAGTCGTACACTTCATCGGCTTACACAAGCTGCAGCTGTGGTACCGACAGCGATCAAAGGCTAGAACTTTACCTCAACCTGAATAAGACACGACAGAAAACTTTAGCAAAACAAACAGAAGTTCAGCCGACAGATATGGCTACAAAACCCAATCACTTCTCCAGAAATCGTCGACCTGGATGGGTGCGCTACCATTAAAACGATTCGTTCGCAGCGGCGCGGCGACTCATGCCGCTCAGCGCGACGTCCACGCCGACCAACGCGTTGACCCCATCGCGCAGGCGGCGACTGTAGCTGCGATCCCAGCGAATGGCTATCATCGCTCTGGAGGTATACTTTGCTGCATTTTATTCAACTATTCTAGGAGAGTCGGGAAAACTGAAGAAATTAATGAAACTGGCATAACCAGTAAAGCTGCCATGATAGGAACCGTAGTAGTCGACTGTCATAATGACAGAGGTTTGTTTAGTGAGATACCTGGAAACCATGGGGATTGCCTTCTTGTGGATGAGGATACACGGATCCATGGTTAGCAAGTTGAAGCAGCCACTAGTATAAAACTGTCCTAACTAAATGTGGAAAGTGAGGAATTGTCGACCCAGAGGCGGCGTCTGCTGCGCTCGGCGCAGCCTATGCCGTGGCGATCGTCCGCGTTATGAGCGCCCTCCGCCTCGATCTTGACCTCCATCGCCGCAAACGCGACGATAATCGTTTTAAAAGGGCCTGTTCATACTTTGCAACAGCAGCGACAAGAGCCGACAGGAGCGACGACAGCGCAGCGTGCAGAAGTATGAACAGACGACAGCAGCGACTGGAGCGACGAGAGCGCAGCGCGCGTGTGGTGCGCAGCCTGCGGAAGTATGAATAGGCGACAACAGCGACTGGAGCGACAGCGCCGGCGCTCGAGTATGAACACTTTTCGGCGGCGCGCGCTCGGTTTTAATTGATATGCAAGTTTTGCATGGGCGACGAGTTGCTCTTGCCGACCAGGATTTCTAAGATAGTATTTTAAGCAAACGCTTAGACAAGCTTACGGAGAGCACTGTAGAAGGGGGGGGGGGGGGGGGGGGAGGGGGTACTTTCTTTGACTGGAAAACAAGCAAGTTCATCCATTCAAATCACTTGAACTCTGCAGAAAGAATCCATATACAAGACCAAATCAGCGGCTAACTTCTAAAGAATCAAGTAATTTCTACTAAATCGAAATCATTGACAAAACAAAACTTTGTCCACCTCTCAATGTTAAAAAAAGAGATGGCGTATGTTCCTACCGTTGTACACTACAATGTGTGATAGGTATGGGCACACCCTGGAACCAGTAGTTTTATCGTTCTGCTCGAACAAACGCATAATGCTGCTGCTACATGGAAGCCCTGTAGTGGAAAACACTAACAATACCAAGACTCATCGGTTCTACTTGAATTTTTTTAATTAGACTGCAAAAGCTGCGTCTATTGTTCCACGCGGTTTCAAGTTTCTTCCATACTATTTATTCATGTTTGAATACAGTCGCCTCCACACCCTATTTTAGATGACTGACACTAATATGATTTAATTGCCAAGACTGCTTATTTGAAAACTCTGTGAGCCGCCGCAACATGGATCGATAATGTTTGCCAGCTTCTTCCTCCAAAACCAAGGTATGTAGAGAGACGTTAAAAGTGATCGTATTTAAAGATACAAAGCGGTCGCGCGCGGCGGCGCCTGGCGCGTTGCCAGCTCTGTCGGCCTGCCGCAATTCTTGCATTGGACCACGTCAGCATGCCTCCTATGGCATCTGGATTATAGGAACGCATGAAAGGCAGGCGTTTCACTTTCAAACAGACCAAGGCGTTAGTGATATGACTTAGCTGAGCGAAATGTCACATATCAAGGAAGTTAGACTTTGTTTTTGTCCATTTACCCGCCTCACTTCTGAAGGAACGTTGAACTCGAGATATTATCGTGAAACGTATTTCCAAGATATGCAGTGCATGGCCTAGAGTGGTGTGCTATTAAGGCTAGTTAAGTATGTTTAACAGAACATTCAATTGAGGAAGATATGACATCAACACTGGATACTGTTATGGCTTCACAAAACACAGGAATGCTGCTTTTGTCTTCTTCTCCAACGGTCAACGGCGAAGAAGCTAACCCAATGTGCTGGGTCGTAACGCTCCTACGCTGTCGAATCTGCTTAACGTCATGTTGGAATCTGCAAAGTTACAACGCTCTACTCCACTACTGCGTTTAACTTCACGCCTATTATCTATATATTATATATTGGCGAAGGTCGCTTACAGAACCTTGTATCGCATTTAAGGTTCATTCTTCGTAGGGAAGCGCCTTCGATTCGTTGAACCCCATCGATCCTTGCTATCCCAGTCAATGCCCCCCCCCTTAATAAACGTGCCCGTGCCTCCATGTTCATCCATAAAAACATGACGGGGTCTCGCATCCTTGGCGAATAGATGGATTAGTTTCTCCCGGACTCCATAATCCACTGCAAATCTCCTACTTCAGATTTTAGTAGGTGGAACAAAAGGTCGATGGATAACCTTGCAATCCAGCTCAATGGGGAATCGAAAGTCAAATGGCTTTACTGTAATGCTGTAGCATGTAATTTCAGCGGTCCGCTGACGCGGAGGAGAGTATAGAACTAGGCAAGGGAGGGAACTCGGGGGTATGGCTGATCTAACTTACCCGTTTTAAGCCACCTTTCCGGTGTACAGCAGGCACCATCCCGCTTAGTACCGTAATTTCGTAGGTTCCATAACCCCTCCGGTTACGTTCCCTTCCCCTCCTTTTCGCCTCGCTCGAAGCCTTTCCTTCCTGGGCAAGCGCATGAAATGCACGAGAGTTCAGAGAAGCAGTACAGGTGCCGCCACTGGCCTTTTCCTCTCTGGAACCCTCCCCGATGACTCAGCATGCTGCCCCGTAATCGGCCGACAAAGATGGCAACACGCCAGGCGCCGCCGCGCGCGACCGCTGTCGCTCCCGTTTTGTATCTTTAAATACGATCGTTAAAAGTTTCCAAAGCGGGTGAAACTTCGTGTTACAGCAACAGCGACACTACTTTGTGTTGCATATACCTCATGTCCCGAATCGGACAAGTTTTCAGTCTCCCAGTCACTTTGTTGAAACGAGGTAGACATTGTTTTTAGGGTTTTCAATGCTACTGCTGACATTTAGGAACTTTAGCAGGAATCACGTTTGCTTCAAAAGAAAGGCACCTCGAACCGATTTTTATCTATAATCTGATCGAGAATTCAGGACATATTGCCTGAAGGCAATCCAAAATAGAATAAGTACCAGATGAACGCGATATAGTTACTGCTCCCTAAACGTTCGCCTATTATCCACATTTCTGGAGTTTGGAGAATGAAGCTGGCAAAGATTATCGACTCATGCTGGAACAGCTCACAGAGTTTAAATTCTATAGCTGTACACGACAGTCTTTCTTTATGAATCTGTTTCAAGTTCCTACCACACTATTTATTCATGTTGTAAGCGTCAGAATTTCACAAAACTCGTGTACCGATGTTCTTGGACTCCTTGGATTCTAAAGTGAAATAAGCCGTTCACAAATCCACGATGATGAAGGTCGATTCTATTCGGCTCCACTCAGGCGGTTGGTAGGTTTTGCACTTCAGATAGACAAAAGGCACCACGCCAAGAAGACGAGGGGTAGAGCGCACGTCCCGTTATAAGGTGGACCCCATTGGAGTTGCACAAATAAAACAACACTCAATACAACGACATTTACAAGTAGAATCTCGTCCACCTAAAATTCGGTGGGGTGCGCCTCTACCTGTGATCCTCATGAAATACTTTCTATTTTATTTATTACATAAGTCGACACTTATGTGGAAAAGGAACACATAACAGCAATAAAAAGAAACAACAAAGGAAATGTAGACCACAGCTCAGGTGAGCCGTCCGCACGACATCAACGGCTGAGTGGGGCATAGGCCAGCTTTTTGAAGGCATTGTGAATAACTGTAATACGACTATTTGCCCGAAGCTTTTCAAATACTGGCACAGTCCTGTCCACAAAAGAAAAAGAAACGCCGGTAACTGGACCTAGCCGTTCTAAGATACGGTTTGACAATTCCACTCCTAGTGATCAATGATCTCATTGTAAAGAAATTTCCAGTATTGGGACCAGAACCGCCGTAAAGAAGTTTATGGAGTAGTAGCAAGTCATTCCTTCTGATTGACAATGGCTGTAAACCGAGATACTTATTTCTGTTCAGAAATGAGGGGATAATGCCACATACAAACCCTGAAGGTTGTTTTGTTTTTCATTGTTTTCCTTGTAAAATTTGCAATCTAATTCGGCGCTATGATAGTTGGAGGGGGTCACCATGCCATGCCATGGTGTGCAGCCGTGGCGAGTACCTCTACATACAGCGAATGTAAATGCAGTCGACGCAAATAGGGTCGGGGGGGGGGGGGGGGGGGGTCACCACGTCGGACAGCACTATGCGCTTTTTGAAGCCGGAATTTATTTTTAAAGCAATGGTGTGTTCTACCCTACGTGAACTGAGGTTGGCCATTTCTGATGAAACTGGACATACATGTGCTCTCTTACTAAGGCGTACAACCACTGACTACGGCGGGACCCCCCCCCCCCCCCAACCCTATTTGCGCCACGCAGTCTTACCTCTTTTTGATTACAGATCCAGATTTATTATAGATTTATTTGCTTCCGTATTAACAAGGAAGGGAACTCCAGGATGTAGCCTATTTTAACACGGTTGCGTTAGTCGGCCCCGGAATCCCTTCCCCTGCCCAATAATTCCGCGTCAGCGGAGGAAAGCACAAAGAAGACCTATTGCATTCCAGGGTGCGTCTGTAACACGTGCTGTAGCACTGGTTGGTGCTCGAAGGTTACTCGTTCCATCAGCAAACATTTACCTCACTTGGAGTCCACTAACTCTCACATAGTGATCGTTTACGCTCATATATCGGACGTCACTTGCTCCTGATAATTAACATGCCCTTTTGTCTCTCATGTCCCCCAATATGCGAGCATTTCCCTATGCGTAAAGAGACCTCAACGGCCGAAAGATTTATGCGAAGGCAGAATGCCCAGCAACGCAACCGTTTGCACTCCACTTTGGCGATGGAGCGCGGAAGCCGTGCGCTTTGTGTCTCTCGTACGCCCGCGATGGCGCCGTCGTTCAACAGCTCGCGATGCAGTGGGTAGAGACGTTGGTTCGGGCGATGGAGGTCGGGGGTCCGGTTCCTATGTATGGTGGCGTTTCTGCATTTCAACTGACCGGATGAGATCTCAGAGTTCTAACGTTTACACAATTTTCAGGCGTTCTCTGCCCATTTTCCATCTGTATGCGGTTTTGCAGTACCCTGCTGCGGACTCCCACTGAGCGAGGAAAGAACAAACAGCAATGGACGATTTCGCGCTCCATCGCGAACGCATGTGGGGACGCCGCGCTGCTTACAAATTGCCAACAGCCGTCCTTCGCGCAAATAATGCGGCCGACCCCAACTTGTCCAAAAACTAACAATAGGGTTCCAAATGCATTCGTTAGGAGGGATTGGCACCGCATGAATTTAGCATTTGACCATCTATAGTGAAACAAAGAAAAAACGAGATGAATCGCTAAACCCGTGCGGTAATTGCGCAGACTGCAAAGGATATTGCGTCGAAGGGATATATGTAAGTGAACTTAGAACCTGCTGAGTCGACTAAACCTGTTTTGGTTCACCAAGTTGGGATACATGCATCTCAGACGGAATAGTGCATAGTACTCGCCAGAATGAGAGCAGCCCTAAGCGTACTTTTACAGCAGCAAATTCGGAGGAATACATTAAAGCAGACGAAATAGAAGACAAAAGAAATACAAACCAGCATTTTATCCAAACCACGTGGTCCGAGAGACGTGCGAAGAGTATTAGCCACAGACCTGGCGGCAAGAATGTGACTCTAAAATGATGACTCTGAGAACTTAATGCGTCTCCACTACCGCAACGATAAAAAGGCTACATTGAAGTGATACCTTAGGAGATATCTAGAAAGCAAACCTTGAGAGCTTCAAGGCCTGTGAGCCTCTTCTGCTTCTCCTGATCACGCATGACGATGAATGGTTGCCCAAACTCGTCGAACATCAGCTGTGCCATTGAAGCCATGGTTTAGGAATCAATGGAAAAGTTACCCTTCAAAAAACATGCATTAAACCAAAGGAATTGCTGCAAGGCGCAAGGGTACGAATGCTCGAGAAAAAACACCAAAGTACGAGAAAGCGTCACTGAAAAGCAGTTCAGGAGACGTAGTAGTGCAAAGGATGAAGCTGCTGAGCGTGTTTCGGATGAACTTCCAAAAAACGTGCGTGTAATCGCGCGGGATTACGAGTGTAGGAAATCAAGGCAGAGGAGAACCGGCACGAGATCGGACGACGGGTTGCACGCGTCGACGCGTCCACCTCGGACTCGCTCGTGCAGCTTCCAAATCAGAATCTCTCGGGCTGACACGGGAGGACGGGAAGAAGGGGAGGAATTCGACCTCGGCCGCGCCGGAGCTTCTCGAATCCAGTGACGTCAGAGCGAGTGATCGCGTCGGGACCTGCACGCAGCCCTTTAACGGGCGACAGCTGCCGCCCCCCCCCCCCCCCCCGAACGTTCGCGGTGCCTCGAATACTTCGAGAGACTCGGGTCGGATGGCACGTAAAAACACCCCCACGTGCAATCGATTGGGTCAAGCCTTCGCGATGGAGCGCGCGCACCGAGCAGTGCAGTGGAGCCGACGACGCGGCATAGCCCACTGGCTTAGCAGCTTCGATGGAAATGGAAACGATTACAACACTTGGTGCAGTATTTATGAGCACACGGCAGTACTACTGAAGACTGAATAACCCGCGCAACGTGCGAGCAGCGGATAACGCGTAGTATCATGTAGTATGTGATGTAATTTACTTTGATAATGTACATGTCCATGTACATTGATACAAGTGCTGTAAGTTAATTTGATCTTTCTGAAGCATTCGATAGGATCGACCATTCTAAACTTATGCAAATCCCTGAACATCTGAAGTTCCACCCCCTTAGTGTGTAAATGGATACAGAATTAACTTTCAGAACGTAGTGTTCAAGTCAGCATAGGAGCTACTTTTTTAGTCTGTAAGCTAGTGAAGAGCAGAGTTCCCCAGGGAGGGGTCCTTTTTTCAGTTCTCTTCGCTATATACGTAGCTGAGCTGACGTTAATTCTTGAGGAAAGCGGCGTTCTTGTAAGCAGTTTGCAAATGATATCAAGATCTATAGGAAAATTGAATGCGGAGAGAATACATCGTGCATTGGAAAAGTTTTATGAGCGGTCAAATCTGGAGGTTACCTTTTGCTTCCAAGAAAAATGTACATATGAGATTGAGAGGGTCGGAGTGCTCTGCTGGTTAAGCGTTGCAGTTCACGTACCTTATCTTTCGATGTCTTGGAATAGACGATAAACAACGTTTAGTGCACGCATATAAAACATATGTAAGACCAGTAGTGGAGAGCGGAGACCCTAACCCTAAAGCCAAAATGATGAAGTCAACTCAAACTACCATGTTTCATCCCTGGAAGCCTTCCATTTGATAACCGTGGAACTCCAACCTTTGACATTATCACCAAGGGCATGTAGATTTTTTCAGCTTTCATTAAGATTAATTCTGAGCAGGGGTAACTGTTTAAATCAGGCATTTTGGACCAAACCCATATAATAACGTCGAAATTGATGCGATTCTTCTAAAAAACGTGGAATTCAAGAGGTCTGTATGAGAAAAACTGAGTGTGTGACGCATACACTCAGTAAGCAACTGCATTTACAACCAAGAATCGTAAGAGCAGTTCCAAAGTGCATTTGTTTAGCATCTACCGTGCCTCAGTTCCGTAACAGGTCTTGCAAAGTGCTTTTCCTTAGCGTTTACTGTGAAACACGGCGGTCGTGAATGTAATTTCGAATTACGCTAAGTCGGCACTGTTTTCCATAATGTAAACTCCTGTTCTCCTCGAAGCTGCTAAGCTAGTGGACTATGCCGCGTGATCGGCTCCACTGCACGGTGCGCGAGCGCGCCCCATCGCGAGAGGCTGACCCAATCGATTGCACGTGGGGGTGTTTTTACGTGCCATCCTCGGGTCGTTGTGGGTTTGGTGTAGCCCATCTCGTGGTCAGGTGAAGGTCTCTGGCCCAGGGCGGATGCGGCCAGTCTTTGCCGTCACAATTGACTACGGAAGGAGCGTAGCGAGACGGAGAACGGTCCACCGAATAGTTGAGGGAATATCTGCCATAACACGTGCAGAGGTGCGCTCCCCGCGCAACCTCCTCTCCATATGCTCCAACGAGTTCTCAAATGCTTCCTCATTCCTCATTGGCTGTGGGAAAGATATTCAAGCTTTCATAATTCGAATAATTGAATATCATTCGATTTTCAAAAGCTCAAATTTCGAATAGTCGGAGGTTTAGATCAACATTTTAACTGTATCAACAACCTATCGACAACCTGTGTTACCTGCCGTCCCGTTGATCATCGACTTGCTCGAGCAGCGTCTCCATTCGTCGCTGTCGCGTGCCAGAGTGCTCCAATGGATCCTCCTCACTCGAGGGACACGGGGAGCGTTATATCGTTCGTTCAGGGCAGTAATCGAATGAGCGAACCTCGAATATTGGGCTTTTTTCGAATAGTCGAAATTCGAAAAGGACGGAGCTATACATCCCCCTGCTCCACGTTGTCCGCCGTGGATCCGTCGTGCCGTCTGTTCTCACTTCCGAATCCATATTGTCGGTGAAGAAACGTACAGCACCCGGTCCTGACAGGATCGGACCCGAACACCTGAAGGATCTCCCGCCAACGCTCATCAACACTTTGGCGCGCCTCTTCACACGCTACCTGTCGGAGTGCAAGGTTTTCTCAGTGGAAGACCAGTAAGACCGTCTTGCTGTACAAGAAGGGAGACGTGCACGACATTGGCAACCATCGCCCGATCTGCTTGCCGTCCGTTGTCTACAAGCTATTCACTCGAGTCATCCTGAACAGGGGTGTGCGCAATTACGATTTACGTTTTTACGATTTTACGATTTACGGCGATTTTTGGGATTTTTTTTTACGATTTGCGATATTTTGGGTTGTAAATCGTAAATTTTCGTAATGTGATCTTTGATCACCAGGCACTCACATCTAGCGCGCTCAGGTTTGAGTATACTTTTGCCTAATTTTTGACAATAGACACCTTCCGCAGGCCTCCGGAATCCGTGTGTGGAGTATTTGACGGTGTTGCTTTTATCAAGTTTTTGGAGAATGGATGAGTGGAACTGCATACGTGCTCGAGCAAGGTAGAACTCTATTTCTCGGCCGGCTCAACGAACGGTTAAAGGACTAAAGCGTTTTCGAGTGTTGCGAGAAGTGCATTACACAGGCTGAAACGGCATGCAGTTACTGCCACATATAGGAAAGTGAGAATCGCATGGTGCATCTCGAATTGACTATCACTACCTTGCGATGAATCCGTGAAACTCTTCGTGGAGCCTAGCAAAGCCAGCTCTGATACGCTCCAAGATTTAGCTGCGATTGGAAAGTATTACTCTACGATCATCCAAGCATTCGCGTATAGCTGGCATAAGACGTGTCCATTAAATTGAAGGTATCGGTTGAAGGCAAGGCAGGGAGTTACTTAATGGTTAATAATTCACGATTCTCTATCGCGGTTCAAGCTCCGGGGAGCGTTGAGAGAAAAAAAAAGAAAAACGTTAAGATTAAAAAATTGCAAATCCGGTAATTTCTACTTTTTCATAAAAGCCGTCTATGGTTCAGCGCCTTGTGAGCAGACAGAAGAACTTTGTGCTTCTGCTTTTTAATTAGTGATTAAATAGGGGGACGTTCCATGTCCGACTGTCGTTGAATCTTGGCATGTCGTTTAACTGTAGTGTAGGTTGTCGTGAAGCTGTTGAGCCAAAATTGTTATCGAAGCTTTATTCGGCTTACGTTTCTGCGTAACCGCTTTTTTCAGAGCCTGAAAAAGTCAAAAAGAGTTCGAGAAAAAAGACCATCCAGCCTTTCGGCTGTTTCCATAAGGTCAGTCGGGTTGCCTTACTACCTATTCGTTTCATTCCCTTACTGAAACTCCTGTAGCTTGAAATGATCCTCGGACGAGTGATTTCTCGAACTCTTTTTGACTTTTCCAGGCTCTGAAGAAGGCGGTTACGCCGAAACGTAAGCCGAATAAAGCTTCGATAACAATCTTGGCTCAACAGCTTCAGGACATCCTACACTAAATAGGGGGAAAATAGGGGAAATTAAGGGGTTTCGTACGTTAGGTGTGTCCCTAAGGCCCCTGTTATACTCCCACGGGAGCTTCCGCGGGACGTCCGCGGATGGACGGTGCACCGCGGACGGTCGTCGTCGTCCCGGGGCGGCTAGCGTCGCATCGGAGCGCGTTTCCCGCGCCGAACTCCGCGGGACGACAGCCTTCCGCGGTGCAGTGCACCGCGGACGGCTGCCCTCCCGCGGGCGGGAAGTATAACACCCCTCTCGTCGTCTGTCGGCGATTACATGTGAACTGGTCCCCGAAAAGTTCCGTCACGCGTGAGCAGCGAGAGTCAGACGAGCAGAGTGAGTCTCCAGATTGGGCTAGGGAAGGGACTCCGGGGTGTGGCGAACAGGGAGGCGTGGAGTGCACGAGACGACACGACGAAAAACCGCGCGCCGCCTCGGCACTATGCCAAGCGGACCAGTTCTCCGGCAACGTCTGTCGGCGGCCATCCGCGGACGGCGGGCGTGGCGGGCCGCGACGAGTGGCTCGGCGCGGGGTCCCGACGCGATTTCCGCCGATCCGCGGAAGCTCCCGCGGGAGTATAACAGGGGCCTTTTTAAGTTGCGGTAGCGCGTCACCGCCGCCCGCCACAGGGGGTCGAGCGTTCTATCCCCTCATCTCCCGGCCCGCCAACCCCCAACCCCCTGCAATTGCTCGAGAGTCTAGTGGCTGCCTTACGAGATAGTGGAGACGCAGACATTTGCCACGCCTCTATTTAAAGGGCGGGGGATAGAACGCCACTCCGCCCCCGCCACAGCCCCCGATTACGGGAGCGTGGCGAGTTGTTGAGCCCGCCTTGGACGAGGTGCAATAGATGAAGACTATGCATCGTGGAGCAGGCTTCCTGTCGTCATGTAGTGATTGACAACTTTTTCCGTTTCCTGCTATTTTTCCTGTTTGTCTTTCTAATTTATATTTATATATGCTTTGGGCTCTGAGTGGCTCCTGTTTCGTGGATGGGGTTCGCCTTATAACACACTTTAACGAAGGCAATAAAGATCGAGTTAGCCACGCGCTAGTAAGGGCTGTACTCAACTAACGAACTAGAAAAGTAAAAGAAAACACGTAGGGAAATCTGAAAAGGGAACATGGCCTGAACGAAAGCTATAAATCTGTCGTACACTGAAGAAGTGTGGAGAAAATAGAAACTTGATGCGTTGCTCCTTTTTCCATTTCGTCGCTGTAGTGTCAGAAGCGGCATGTGGTCGGACCCAAAACTTGCAGAAAAGAGCAATACAGAGCAAAAAAATAGAAAGGAATCAGGTCCGGCCTGCTCCTGCCCAGAATCTCCTCCACAGCAGCAATGCGCGCTCTGCTAAACTCGCCTCTTCTCGTTGTGAAATTTCGTCTGAGGCAAGCGCTGCATCCGGTCAGGATACGGTAATCCGGCTCGTCGCTCCGCCCTCTACAGTATCGGAGACACCTAACGTAACGCACCCGCTGAACACGAATCTGAAGCTCGCTCTTGTTGCATCGATCGCCATCAATCGATATTGATCAAATTATCTTTTTTGTGGATGTCGTTGTCGTTTCGATTGGCGAAAATAGGGCAAAATAGGGGAAATTACATGGTGCAAAAATGGCAGAAAATATCCAGACGTCTTCTACATGACTTGGAATTCAGAAGACGTGCCCAAGAAGTCTTCCAATGTGCGTGGCGGTTCAGAAAACGTGCCGAGCACGTCACTCAACGTGCCTGGGATTCAGAAGACGTGTAGAACACGTCGCCCATCGCGCTTGAGGATTCAGTAACACGTCGTTCGCTAAGGAGGGAGGGGGGGGGGGCAGCAGTGGGGGACCAGTTCCAGAAAGGGGACCAGTTATGGGGACCAGTACCAGTAATGGGGAATGAGCTCCACTCAAGAGGGACTACTAGTGGGAAACAACTCCGGTAAGGGGAGAGCAGTAGTGGGGGAAATAAGAAGGGGGCAGTAATGAGGAACCAGTACCAGTAATGGGGACCAACTCCAATAAGGAGACCAGTAATGAGGGATCAGCTCCAGTAAAGGGTAACAGTAATGGGGATCAGTACCAGTAATGGGGACTAGTAGTGGGGGACCAGTATTAATAATATGGGACCAGACCAGAGAAGTGGGGAAAGAAATTTCCGTCCAGCATAGTATTAGGAGTGGTGGGAATCCTCGGTTCCGAAAAAAAGGCGGCGCAACTAGTGGACGAGGGGGGCAGTCCATCAGTACTCGAAAAAGTTACGGGTTTTTACCAGTTTGACCTAGGCCCCCCTCAGTGCAACTTGCACTACACGTACGAACGCGCACAATGAGGGAAATTCCACGTCACCAAACACGACTGCTATGTTCAAGGCAGTCGAAGCCAAGGACTGCCTCCCAAGTCCACGTGTTGCGCCAAAAACGCTTTTCGTCGTGTGACCAAGATCGAGCAGACGCTCAGTACTTATCGAAAATGTCGATTTTTGCCTGAGGTTGACCGTTTGAGGACGAAGAGTGAAAGTGCCTGCAGTCAACGTGGGGCTAGAGTGAAGTGGGGGACCGTGTTTTGGGACATCAGGAGGGTTGTCTTTGAAGAACTTAGGTGACGAAGGCACTGATTAGCACAACCAATGGCACAAATTCGGAACATCGTCCAGCCTTCCAAATCAGTGCGGCTTGGTGGCTGGCTGTGGCGCCGTTGATGCCATACACGCCGCCCGCCTCCTGGTAGAGAAGCATCGCGAGAAACAGAAGCCGGTGCATATAGCCTTTCTCGACTTGGAGAAGGCCGCGAGAGCTTATATGGTACGCCTTGCGACAACACAACGTACCTGAGGAACTCATAGAGTGGGTGCGGATGCTCTACTCCTGCCCAAAGAGTAGTGTGCAAGCAGCAGCTGGATTCTCAATGGAGTTTCCCATCTCTATTGGGGTGCACCAGGTTC
>CANDYH010001240.1:0-18996 GCA_947396885.1 Heligmosomoides polygyrus polygyrus | reverse complement strand
AAGAAGGTTCCTGGTAGTTGGCAGCAAAGCACGACGATCCCGATCTGGAAGAAGAAGGGCAGTCCCGCGGACTGCACAAGTTAGCGTCCAATCCGATTGCTCTCGCACAGTATGAAAATATTTGAGCGAATTGTGGATGGACGTATTCGCGAGATCGTCCGGCTTTCCACCAACCAGTGTGGCTTCGTAGCCGGCTGTGGCACCATCGACGCCATTCATGCTGTTCGTCTTCTTGTGGAGAGACATCGCGAGAAACAAAAACCGCTGCATCTTGCTTTCCTCGACCTGGAGAAAGCATTTGATCGTGTACCGCGTGAGGTCATATGTATGCCTTACGAGCAGCACGGTGTCCCTGAAGAACTGATCGAGTGGGTGCGCATTCTTTACTCTTGTCCTAAGAGTCAAGTGCGAGCGCCGGCCGGCACATCCACGGAGTTTCCAATCTCCGTCGGTGTTCACCAAGGTTCCGCGCTTTCCCCACTTCTTTTCATTGTCGTAATGGATGCCATTTCGCGAGACCTTCAGAAGCCTGCTCCTTGGACGCTGCTCTATGCAGATGACGTAATGCTTGCGAGTGAAGACAAGGCCGAACTTGAGCGACAAGTGCAAGCTTGGTGTGACCGCTTGGCGGCGTTCGGGCTCAAGCTAAACGTCCAAAAATCTGAGTACTTGACGACAGACGTAAACGAGACTGGGTCCATTGAGATCGATGGCACTGCGCTCGTACGAGCGACACATTTCAAGTACCTTGGATCTGCAATTGCGTCTGATGGTAGTCTGACGTGCGAGGTGAATTCACGCGTGAGCGCAGCGTGGTCCAAATGGCGCTCAATGACAGGCGTTCTGTGCGACAGAAAGATACCGGAGCGCTTAAAATCAAAGATCTACAGAACCGTCGTCCGACCAGTAGCGATGTACGGTGCTGAGTGCTGGCCTGCAACGAAGGAAGTTGAGAGCCGCCTCAGCGTGATGGAGACGAAAATGCTGCGCTGGACGGCTGGTGTCACGCGTTTGGATCATGTTCGCAATGTCTCCGTACGTCAAAGGTTTGGCGTCGCTCCAATTGCTGACAAGCTACGTGAAGCTCGCCTACGGTGGTATGGCCATGTTCTTCGTGCGGACGGCGACACCGTTCGGAAGATTGGCCTCAACATAGATGTGCCCGGAAAACGGCCTAAAGGACGACCTAGGCAACGCTGGCTTGATACGTTGCACGTGGACTTAAAGGAAGCTGGTATCCACCCCGATCAAGCGTTTGATCGTGCGAAGTGGCGTCATCATACCAGAAGAGCGGACCCCGCTGCTAAGCGGGACAAACGCTGAAGAATAAGAAGAGGTAACTGAGTCTTCCACTCGTGCGCGTGTCGCGAAATTGGTGCCTAGTGCTATTTACAGATCGTTAAGACTGGTGCATACTCAAAGGTACCATGATTCCACAAGTAAGCAGAATATGTGACGTAGTCCAAAAGGAAGTGAATAACGCAAATTTCCTTACCTCATCCTTATTCGAACTTCTTCAAAAATGACAAAATTTTTCTATTGCTTTCCCAGAACGCGTTTCATCAAGATGCCAAGAACACATGCTTCTATCAAAATATGCTACCAAAATCACACTTAAGTATAGTTTGACGGTATGACCTGATTCAGGGAAGGTCGTCTGAAGTAGGGAAGCGACCTTTTCTCCATGCGTTCTAATCCTTTTTCAAACCTTCTCTTTTCTTCCCTTTAAAAGTAGTAGTTTTTCATACAATTCTTTATTCCTAGATTATTCTACCTTATAACCATTTTCACGTTGAAGTGGACACGTCCAAATCAAATCGGATATTTTTCAAATCAAATTAGATACTTTTAAAATGAAACTGGATACTCTTCTAAGCAAACGTGGTGTTTCTAAAATCAAAGTGAACGCTTCTAAACCGGAATAAGCCTCTTACAGGTTAAACTGCAGCCTTTCCTAGTTTTATTTATTCATTCATTTGTTTATTTATTGGAGGCGTGATGTCACGTAAACCTTACATAAAAATGGTAGTAAAGTACAGCGCAGCTTTGAAACGGTACAATTTTAAAAGAAGGTAAAATGAAAACACCCGCAATGTATTCGCTCATGAAAAAAGTAACTAAATGATGAATTTCATGAAAAAAGTGAATGATCTTCCTCAAGTCGACGGTCAGGAAAGCTTTTCAAAACTTTTGAGCGAAATTTGAAGAGCGTTAGATAGATGGCTATAATAATTTTTTGCTCTTTGAAGATTCAGCATAACTTTAATTAAAATTTTAAGTTCAGCTCCCAAAATAAGTAATAATTTTATAAAATTTTAATTTTCGACAAAAGATATCAAATCAAATTTTTTTCAAAGGGAAAGTACGCCACGATTTCTATTTGAATGTGAATGCTTCCTACAGAAGGTATCAAAAAGTAAGGACATGTATGTTCTTTGGAATTGTTTTTGTTGCATCGTTTCCAGATGTTAAACTCCAAGCAAACAAAAATTTTGCTACCAATCGAATGAAAATCGAGATGTCTTGGACAAGGACATGGCGCAGTCTCTTAGCTGCCTTCCTGCTGTTTCAGAAAACCTTTAAACCATTATTTTTCTTCAAATTGTTTCTATAAAGTTTCAAACAGTATCCTCACTTATTGGGCAGCTTGAAAGAAACTGATGCTAAATTTTTCTTGAACCAAAAAATTCTAACTTTTTTGGAGAGTTTGTAGTTTAGTGAGGAAGGAGCTCGTTTTAATTTGGAAGATGGTTAGTTCGGTATCGAAAGCCCTCGGCATGTTTAGAGGAGCGTCCTGTTTGACGTGAAAATGGTATGTGTGCATATCTTCCCGTCTTCTTTGCCTTTAATTTCTATTGTTTGTAGCCGTACGCTTGCATCTTCTCCTTCGTCCATCCACCAGTAAACAAGGAGGGCACGCGGAAACTACGGATACTGTAGCGCAATATTGGGGTCACTTCTATGTAGGGGATTGAAGATTGTGGGAACCGTTGTATCCTGTGGAACTCTCAGAAACCTATGTCTTTTCAAACCAAACCACACCAAGACGTAGTGCTCACAGCAAAAGTGGCACCCACTACCTGACTCAGAGCTTTTCTCAGAAGAGGGACTGGAACTTCTGGCCGACGAATCTCGGAGAACAGGGCCAGAGATGGAAGAAGGTCCTATGCAATGAAGAGCAACTTAATTCTGCCTAGACATACACGAAAAATCATGGAAGTTGTGCAAAACTATTTTTAATCGTAAAGCATTTTACCGGCTTGAAAAAATAACGAAGTTATGAATGTAAGGGTGGCAATGACAACGGAGAGTAACAAAATGAGTTTGAAGTGTGAGTGATGCCTTTCATAACTGAAGGTAGAAAGCAAAGCCGTGATGTAGACAAAAAACATGAAAAACCCTTTGAACAATCAAGAACGAATGTAAATTCGTGCACTTCACAAATCGTACCTGAGTGGGCATGCTCTCAACGAAAGGTTTAAAGAGCGTATTCCAATTCCGAAGAAGCGAGCTATAACTATTATTTCTATGTCAACGAAGCTGATAGGTGATGTTGTTTATTTGAGGCACGAAAAGCAATAAATACTTCTTCCTGCCGACCTCTGGCACAGAAGTAGCAAATATGTATAGTACACGTCAACGCTGAGCTTTCGGGATGAGAAGACATGGAGACTATAAGAAGCTGCCGTAGCAAGCTGGCAGACGCATGACACTGACAGACCAGAATGTCAGGAGTTAGACGTTCCAAGGCATTTTCTGCGGCATGTTGCCTAGCAGGATTGTCCGCCCTCTGCCGTCCAAGACGTGCCAAAATCGAGTTGAAGACGGAGAACGAATCCAATACCTTGCAAGAATCTGGCATGTTGACGTGTAGCGGAAAGGAGGAGCCTGAATAATGCAGAACCGCCTGTCATTTTCTGGTGAGCAGCATTAGTCTAATCGACTCTTGGATATGGATGTAAGAAAAGCTGCCTCTCATAATAGTTTCGGGCTTCCTTGAAAGGTAGGACCCTTGCTTAATTTTAAAGAACAATTGCCACAAAAAGGAACGATCTGATCTGACCTAGAGAACAGTGATCTTATTTATACTAGACGTAATGAACTTGTTATAGCGTAACTGTTGTTTAAGTAGTAAGGCATTAGTCACAAAAGCACAGGCCTTATTCAATACACTTCTAATCTCACTAGCCTTTCTGAACGAAGGTATGCTTGTCAACAGTAGAGAAAAATAATAAAAATTGCTTGATCCCACTCTGGCAAGAGTAGAACACCTCCGCCCAAGATATGTGGCTTAGCCCGCCGAAATCATTGGAAATTTCAGCCAGGAGTGTTACAGTTTAATATCGTTGATTCCATAAGAATTTACTTTTTCAACAAATCTGCACCATAAAGATAGCTTTGAAGTGATCATGTCAAATGCATAGACCTTAGCAAAGTACAATTGCGAATTCCGCTGCTTTAGGGCAATGTTCTAAAACAGAAACGATTTGCACGTAACTGTGGTTGCTTGCTAGTAACCTTGAGCAAAGCGTAACGTACACGAGGGAAAAGTCGATGTCGATCGCGCTCTACAGAAACGATGAAAAATATGTCGAAATATTTGTATAGAAAACGTAATGTCTCAATTCAGTTTTTTTTTAAGCGTCGAGTGGCTTGGAGCAAGGATGTATGCTGTTACAACAACGTTCTATTATGATCAAAGCTCTAGCGCCAGGTGTGGCTCGAGCCTTCACCTCCTGCTGACCGAGCGAGAATACTCTACACCATTACACCACTGGCGCTGTTTGATCGAACGCAACATCCACACCTTGTAGGACCGTCAGCACTCATCTTTTTACCGGTCGCTGATATCAGCATTCAATATTGAGTGATCTCTATCAAGATCGGTCAGCTTAACTGGTTGCATGCGGATATCAGCGGCCGCCTCATACGCATACGCAGGTGAGTTGGGTCCCACGAGGTGTGGATGTTGTGTTCGATCCAGCGGCGCCGGTGGTGTAGTGGAGTAGAGCACTCCGGCCCGGTCAGCAGGAGCTGCGCGTTCGAGTCCCGCCTGGCGCTAGAGTTTCGATCGCAACAAAACATCGTTGTAATTTGTTTGTTTGTTTGTTTGTTTGTTTATTACATGGATACACCATATGGAACAACTAACAACTCAGGAATAAAATAAGAATAAAACTGCGGACTGTGCAATTTCATGAACATAAAACGGAAACTAAGATAGTAATTACAGTAAAGGATAAAACGTAGTAGAAAGCGTAAAACAACTAAGTGAAAAGAAACATGAAGGAAGGTGGAGTGAAGGAGAACAGGAAAACGAGAATGCCGTCATGGTTCCACAATTTTGTCTACTACTTTCTTGAATGCATTTATACTCACAGGAATTGCTCCTTTTCTGCTGAGGCTAAGGTACGACGGAAGTGCCCTGTTGATAAAGAAGTGTACCTTGCAACTTTTTTAGTGCTAGGCACGATAATTTTCGATGTACCTCCTCTTGTTATGGAGGACCTCGTGGTACAAAACTGATTTATGCGAAGGCATGTCCGGCCATGAATTATGTTATGTAATAGAAGGAGGTCAAATTTTTTCTTTCCCAAGCCAAGGACCGGAGACCAAAGTTTAGATACCTTTCGTTAATTAATGTCGTTTATGAGCGATAGAGAAAGGTCGGCCTAATCGCTGTTAGAATATTTATTTATTAGTTTTACATTCTCAAACATACTTGAACTTTTTAAAAATGTAGAAGTGAATATGCCGCACATTCCGTCATTTATTTATTTGGTTTTACCTTACTGTACATTGGCTTGCAGTGTAGTGTCAAAGTTATGGATATACGAGATAGCGGTTCAGGATTTTCTTACAATGGAACAATACGAGATCCCAGTGACACGTTGATGTTAAATGTCTGCCATGGATGTAGCTTCGAACGCTGACTATAAATCTTTGCTCCTTATCTGCAGCAGACACCGGGGAACGGAGGATCATTTTCTCCTTGTTCGCGCTCCCCTAAAGTGGACCACAAACGCCTGCGGGCACCGAGCAAAGGTGGCGAAGATGAAGAAATCTCAACTATGGAGGAAGCAGTTTTTTCGGAACGTGAAACTGGATGCTTTACTGCCAGCACTTAAGTTAGAATAACAGGTGGAATGCGATTCTTATACATGGCGGCAAAATGATTCTTATACATGGCTCTTTATCAATTTATAAATCTATTTAGGTTGCAGCTTCTTCTTTCTACGCGGGTTCAAACTGAAAATTTTATTTCAATTCAGTTCGATTCATTTAATCTAATTTCAAATTCTGTCTCAAATATGTGGTGGTGCCATAACGATGTGGTTATATCGTCGAAACCTTATCTAGAGGTTATTTTCGAAAATGTTTTGCACAGATTATGGTTTGGCGATGTGTCGTCTTCACGTTCTGCTGATTTTTTAAAATATAACAGAGCAAGGATGTGGTTAAATCACGGTGTTATTGAATCCGTTTTGGGATGCACCACGCATTCTACTTCTCTGGGATGTCTTTGAGGCGATTTGCATGCGTATGCAATCAACTGGCTGGGCGATGTAGAAATCAGTGTTTCCTCCTTTCCCATGTGTGTGTGGTTCCAATTCGTCGAAGACGGAGGGATGTTTCACCTTATGTCGCCTATCGTTTCGTTGGCCTGTTTGGGAAACTCGAACCAGAAACCTGGAATCGTGAGCACACGACAGTCGGTACCTCCTCGAATGCGCTCGGCGCGCCATTTCACAGTTTGTATGTTTGAGTATTGGTCCATCGTTCGACTTGTAGGGGAGCACTAGGACTGAATCTGTTCTCAACAATTTGATCAGCCACGAACAATTCTAACCGCTTCCAGGGCAGCGATGGTGGCAGCGAGACCCAGGAGAGATAAAGGGCTTGACAGGCATGTGCGGGTCTGTTGAACCAACTTGGTATGCACAGGAGAGCGGACTGCGCCATGCATATGCACCTCATGTTAGAGTTCATTAACAGGTTGATGATGGTCGATTCTGACATATTTTCGGTGCAATCCTAGTTGGTGGTGGCCGCACTTAAACGATTTCCCGACATAATGAAACCGAATGAATAGGCAACAACATATAGAAAGTGGCAAGCTGCACCAACCTGGTTTCTCAGATAGACTAGTATAAGTCTTCCTAGTGGGGATAGGAACCTAAAAAGAACCGTTCTCGGTGCCAATCTAATAATAGAGAAATATTGACTACGTTTGTACGAGAACGGATAGCAGATATAGACACCATCAGTCAACGTTTTAGACTTCATATTCAAACGTCCCGACCAAGCTTACAAACGTTAAGTATTCTCGCGTTTTCTGTGTTATTTGTTTTTGCCTTTGTTAGTGCAGTTTTTTCTATGGAACGTGTGAGTTCAACGTATTTCAATACCGAACACATTCAATTTTTGTAAAATCGCTTAAGAGCGGCCGCCACCAACTAGGATTCCAACGTATTTTCATCATTCATAAAAATCCGTTTCAAGCGCTTGGCTAAACGAAGCAATTAAAGCTACAAATTTGAAAATCACACATAGGTATTGTCGCGAGAGAGATGAGCACACCAGGGGCCGGATTCATCAAGCGATTGAGCGATATGGTGACGTTAAGCCGCGTTATCTGAGTTCTCCGCTATGAATTCTTTGTTAAGTAATGTAAGACGTTGATGAATCCGACCACAGGAAACTTTCGCAAAGCGACAAACCCAAAAAGCTCTCACATGGAGGAGGAATGTTTAAGCAGCAAGTCTTCATAACATGGAGCGGGGCGGGTCTAGTGGAGTAGGGCGGTGCTGCTTGCGAACGCCGGTGAGACGTTGAAAATTGGTTTTGTGTGAAAAACCAGTCCAACCGTTAAAGGGCAACCTATTACTTGTTCGCTGAGCATGATACGTGCTCACATCTTTTGCGCCGTCGGTTGCCTCGGCGTTCGTCGGATATGAGCTGCTCTGGTCATTCTGGAAATGTTTGTACGGTCCTTTGGAACATACAGCAGTACTTGCTGTTATTCCATTCAGAGAGGAGAAAAATTGAATTCGAGCGTGTTTACTCACAGAAGGAACAATTTCAACGAGCAATGAAGGCGTAAGAGGGTCGTCTCACGACTATCTGAAGAATCTTCTCGAGAACTTCTCGAAAGGTGTGAGTTTTGGACGAAATCAGGGCAGCACCCTAAGTCAATGGCTGTCCTCTCCAGCGGGATTCTGGCCATGGCTCCTTCAGTGAATTTTGAGAGAAGCTCAATCAGAAAGGCAACGCTCAATGTGACAGGTTCCGCGGAACAACGCTTACGATCGTTTGCTGCACCAGTGCAATTCTTAGCTAGCAGTCCCGGCATATCGTGAGCAAAAAAGGTCAGAGGCAGCAATATAAGACCAGCTGCACCTTTCAGATATGAGAAGGACCCACACCGCTATAGTGAGGACAGCTCAACAGGAAACCTTCCAGTCGAGGCTGGTATTGTACATGGCGACCCAGAAACGTTATCACCCCTTCAGTGGTTATAAAATCCTTAACGGGCACGTGCTAGTGCAGTCGGAGGAGGCTCCGGTTGTCGCATGTCAAGGTTCTTGGTTCTGATTTCCCGCCCACGGCAGCAAACCCTCCAACTCTTCGCGCTAACGATAAATATTCAAAATGTATTCAAATTGCATCCACAACATCTGGGGAAGTACAATGCATGGCGCATCCCAAAAAGTATCGAGTAAAGCCATCCTGTACCCTTTTACTTTTAAAACTCGATCATTTCGCTACAGGAGGGTAGTACAATTTGAGGACTTCAACTTGGAGGTCTCGCATACTAAGAATGTGCGATGTGCAGAGACTGAATACAACAATGCGAACTAAAATAAAGCGAATTGTCGACAGCTTGTCAAGGACACTTAAGAATCCTGAGTGCACGAACGAAATATTGAAGATGACAAGATTCGCTGAATGATGATGTTCTTCAAACTGTGGCACCGCCTTCAACGCAATTCGTGTTTCTGGTTGTAACGAGGCTTTTCAAGAGAAAATCGTGAATGCGGCAATTTTCTCTTTAACGTTCTTAATGAATGTTGCCATGTATTGTATAGAGTAAAATTATGATTCTTACTACGTTCCAAAAGGGAAAAGAGTGTGACTGGCGCAGTGAGTGTGAAAGCAGGAAAAATTCCAGTTCTGAAGACGACTTATACCATTCTCACTTTAAACTGGACACTTCCAATTACGAGCCAACACTTTTCAAGTAAAAGCAAAAAATTTGTGTGAAAAAACTCTTATGCAACGTGTAATGAGAAGAAATGTGTGTCAGGAATATGTTTTTTAAATGCGCATAGAATTTATATTCTTTCGGCCGAAGGAGTGTTTTATGTGCATTCTAAACTACTCCGGTACGAGGGGACTGCGAAGTGCTCTCGTCAGAGTATTGCAATGTATATCTGTTTGTTAGTCCAAACACTGTTTACCTGGAGTACTGGAGCAGAAAACGGCGTTGTTTCTTCCTATTGTGACCATTTCTGCTGTTAAATTTAGATGAAAGAGCAGCTGGGGCGCTTGTAACGCAGTCGAAGGGAACCAGACTTGTCCACGAAGGACACTACACACTGACGTGACCAGCGGCTGGGCACCGCAACTCGTAGTATGACCAAATACGCGTTCATATGGCCTCCACGACATCGTAGGAGTAGAATGCGTGGCGCATCCTGAAAGGGATTGAGCAACGCCGTCCTTTGTCCTTATCCTTTTTAAAGGACAGTTGCGTCATCGTTCCAATAGACAGTGCAATGTATACAACAAATGCGCGACGCAGTCTGTCTCTATAAAACACCAGAAAATTCATTGGCCTGACTAGTAAGGAGAGAGCAACAACTTGCAGAGGTGAGTTTTTAATGATCATTTCAGTTTTTGTTTATTGTCCAGCGTGACTTGACCGCGTCCTCAAGTAATTAGTTAAATAAATAAAAATGTTTAAAAAATATACATTCTCAACTGTGATTGTCAGTGCTTGTTAAAACTGTACATACTAGATCCGACTTGATTGTGAAATGTCTATTTTAGCTTGCAAAGGTGTCGATTTCCAATTAAAAGGTGTCCAATTTAAAATGAAAGGAGTAGAAGCATATTTGTTGACGAAAACGTGATACATAGAACATAGAATTAGAAAGAGACATAGAAACATAGAAAAAGAACAAACAAGAACATAGAAAAAACAACAACATAAAATTTGAACGAAACATGACATAAATAGGCTATTCTGAGGAAAATCTTTTCATGATGAGTTCTATATTCCATGGACTTCTTTTTTTTTGAGTTCTTAGTACGTGTTTCCAAATGAATCACTTGAGATTGGAAATTGTTTCCTTTTCAAGCGAATGCCGAAAGTATTCAGTTTAAAGTGAAAATGGTATACAAAGACGCAATGAGGTCTTCTAAGTGTTGGCGATCTTTCATATACCGATTTATGGATGGCTCACAAGTCCTGTTGCACACAATACACAGACACCAACACCTCAGCTTTACCTCAAACTTGGGTAGTTAAACCCTTTTAAAAGACATCAATTAAGTTAATAACTTGTGAGGGCAGAAAAATGCTCCGAGGGATGAGCTTGCCGCTCTCATTTTGAAATTTTGCGAAAAGCGCAATCCTCGACGAGCTATGTTTACAGAGAATGCCAGCAAATAAATAGATAAGCGAAGCCGGTAACAGTACAAATATGGGTGACAAACTACATAGTCAATAACAATAAATTGTTAACAAGCTGAATTGCCGCAACCTGACGACTAAAAGATTTGATCACAATGTCGCGGTCCATCCGCGAGAACGGACATTGTACTTGTGTAGAATTCACGTCATCATCATCTATAATACATTGGGTTAGCACAGCTGAAAGGCGAGAAGCGCGCCGTCTTCGCCGACATCGAAATTGCGTTTGTGAGAAGCGGATGTTCACGAGACAGGTTGCATGACGCCTGCACGAGATGCTGCAGACCCCGAAGAACGAGCAGCGTCAATTCGAGATCGAGTTGCGGCATAATTGCATTAGTTACGGGCCGCGAGACTCACATCACCCTGTGATGGAAAAACGGAATGCTTCCTTGCGCTCTGAGCGAAGTCGAAACTTTCCGTCTTCGCAAGGAAGACGAATACCTCGGAGTGGGAAGACCGGAGCAGAGCTCGGATGTAGCGAGGAGACGGTGTCGAGTGGAGCTTCATTAGCTTGTCATAGATCGTCAGGGTAATATGAGAGCAAATTTGTAGGTCCTACGAGGCTTACATTACAACTTGTGATGAGGAGCGGATGAGCCCGAGCTTGATCAGGTTGGCCTAAGATTAGCTGAAATATTGTTCCAGTTGACACGTCTGGAGAAGCGCACACAGGTAAGGGTAAACATAAAGAACAACGGACAACATTAACAGATTCCTTGTTTGGAATGCGCCACGCACTCCACGTCTACAGCATTCGTGGGAGCTGTTTGAATGCGTATTTAGCCTTCACAATGACTCGAGGTGAACAAGACAGTGTTGGAAACACGCAGCTGCGCAAGGTATTTAGTACCGTCTAGGCATCGAATATGCAGAAAAATCAAAAACACTGCGAAGCAAAAAATGACCACCCGACTGCATACCTATAAAGCCGTATTTTTGCATTTTTGCTCCAGGTTTGTAAGGTATTGCCTTCTGGGACTGCATGATTCCATAGTAATCCTCCAACACCTGTAATTCAGTAAACTCAAAAACTTTATACAAATGGAACATGCTTCCCACTCTTTAAAGGATAGAGATTCTTGCAATGGAATTCATTTTTGCTCTTCGGACATATGACTGAGAACCTTCCGTCACTACCACGGAAGGTAAGAGGGTTTTTTTTAGCCTGGGCGGGACACAAACCAAGAACCTCGACTAGTGTGTAGGCGACAGTCGTCGCCTCCTTCGCTTACACTACCACAGCCGATGTAGAGAATACTGTCTATATTAGAGCAGAAACCTCATCAGCTCAATGTGTTCCACAAATCACCAATGGCTTCAGCAATAAGGAGCAATCAACACAGTGTTCTCGGATGTCTGGTGTAGAACTTTCTGAGAGGATGTCAAGTAACCAAGGCTTACTACCAAAAGCTATGAGCTGTACTACGGTACGATAAAAAGACGCTACATTAGCCACCATAAGTTGGCTGCGCCACGGTACGGTAACGTGGAGTAAGGATGCTACAACCCATCAGACACCAAGGGCCAAAAGAGGAAGAATACGGTTGTTTATGCTTTTTAATACTTTTTTGCTTCTTAGTAACCTTGTGCCAAACACGTACATTTTAGGTGAGTCGGACGCTAGGTGATTCAACGCAAAGATTCATCATATATGACAGCCCTATGCGATGTTTTGTGTTGCTTGAAATTGAAAATTTCAAGCAACCCCAGTTCTGAACCGAGCGACAGTAGGCGACATCTGATGTAGAATTTTTATATGCCTTTTGGTTTCCTTCTGCTCATCTGATGATATTGGGCATGCCACATGCATTCTTACCAAGGAGGGTGTAACCGCTCAATACAAGGTGATCCCCCTGAGCTATTAGGTTAGTGAAAAGTCTTGCACCACAATGTTGAAAAGTTTTTAACAAGAACTTCCAAGGACTGTTTGGTGTCATGTAGATATAGCACAAACATTCTAGAATATTTCGCAAACGTGGTAATTTGCTTCTGAGGGTATATAAGTACTACGATTGCAGTGAAGGCTGACTGACTGGGACAAGGCTTCGCGACTGACTATCGCTCAGTCTCTCCTTGTTCGTTTTCGTAGTAAGGACCTTGTCGAGAATGTCGTCACGGAGGATGAATCCTGGGTCTTCCTCATAACCATGCTCGGAAGGCCCAGTGGCTCCCTCAAGGAGAACCACAGCCTCAAGGCGAACATCCACAAGGGGAAGGTAATGCTGTGCTGATGATGAGATTCTCGAGGAACGCTCTGTCGTGGGCTTCCTGACGACGGCATCGCAGTAACAGCGAACATCTACGCTACACAACTGCAGAAGCTGAGCGTGGCCATATCACGCAAACGGCGGGGGCGGAGGGATGTTTACCTTCTTCACGACAATGCTCGCTCCCACGTTGCATGGTCGTCTCTCCAGAAGTTGGAGGAGCTTAGGTGGGAAGTGCTGCCTTAAATGGTGGAGGATCTTTAATAAGCAATTTATTCCATTGAGCGCCCATGTTATCGTGAAGGCGGTGGTCCACACGGTCCAAATCAAAGAGCTATAAAATCTAGCAGACAGGGACCCCAGCAATTCGGGCACAGAATTTTCAGAGAGACGGGAAGGACACTAGCAGTATACATTGGGAGAAACATTGTCAGCAAAGCGCGTAGACCACTAGGTAGTCCGTCTTTGATGATGATAGTGGTTGACTATGGCGCCAACTGTAAGAAGCCACTCAACAGGGGATCTCAGCAAAGAAGGCACTGGGAGCGTTCCAGATTTTAAGTGAAAATCCAGCTACGAACATCAGGAATGAGTGTTTGTCGATTACAAGTGGTTTCCTTCCATTCGCTTCACATTGCGGCTTGTGGAATGACCAGCAGTGGCTGCAGTTCATCTCTACTTACTAGCTAGACGTTGACTACATTATATTTGCCTTCACCAGTCGCTTAGGAGCATGTGCGTATGGTAGGGCTAAGGTAGATGTATGATGTGCGCATGACTCCATCTTTGCTAGATTTTGTGTCGGTGTTTTTCGGTATTTGTCTAACTAGCTTAACGCCCGAAGCAGTAGATTCTTCTTTATCACCTATGTTACTTATGCGCCTCCATTCGTTCTCCGTGCTTGTATACTCCAGTGGACTCTCCTCTCTAGAAACATCTATAGCTTCTTGTCGCTCGAACAGCGCGTTCACAAATGATTCCAACCAACGCGTACATAGGTAGACGGCCTGGTATTGTTTTGGAATACAGTCGGTGACGTCTGAAACAATGTCTCCATTCGATCCTGTCATGCTCCAGAATGCTCCATTAGACACTCCTGCCTCGGGGTACACAAACAGCGTCATATCATTCGACCAACGCGTTGGTCGGACTGGCTCTTGACATCCCGCAGAACCCAGTCTGTAACGGCTCTCGTCCAGCGGGTCTCTGCGAAGCGTATCACATGACCGGCCCACCTAATTTTCGGAAACTTGGCCCATTTGACAGCGTTGCTGATCTTCGAACGTCGACAAGGCTCGGAACTTCGGAGGCCCTCTATTAATTGCATGAATCGTGTGAATCCGAACATCTTCCTCTCGCTTCCCTGCTGCTCGACGTTGATCGGACGTTCGTTTTTATCCTGCCCGGGTCTCTGAAGCGTATGTCAGCTAAGGAGGAGCAGTGCACTCGAATGAATAAGCGCGAAAGTGGGCCTTCATCGTCCTTCTATGCTTCTTCAACGCTCCTCTTAGAGGCTAGTGGCATCCTCCTTCCCATTTTCTTCGGAGAAAACTGCTTACGGAAAACCTTGCTTCACTTCTAGAACCCTGAAGACGACGACTTCGTTGAGATCTCAGGTCGCGAGAAAGCAGAAAACTTATGTGCAGCACAATATGATCAACAATTACGGTATTGATTCATGTAGTGCTCATGGGTTTCCGTTTACCAGGGCCCGGATCAACTCCGAAATGCGAACTTAACAGCAAAAACGTTATGTCTACTGCCGCACGTCACAATCGCTCAAAAACAGGAGAAACTATCTCACCTCACCACTATACTAGCACAAAGTTGTGCTCTGAATTTATGATTCAATGGACATTGGGGTGTTCAGCTCAGAAAGGAAAGACATGTCCTTAAATACAGGCTGACGCATTGGAAGGCAGATACATACCGGGTTGCCCAGCATTTCTTGAAGGAAATCTGAATCAATGAGTAACGGAAATAGCGTTCCCTTCATCGCACATAATCATTCTAGCTGGGAAATCAATCCATTTTTGCAACAAATGCGAAGATTGCGGCACGCGCGGACAATCCGAAGCGCATCATAGTATTGGGATGTACCCGTTGCGCCTTAGGATTTTAACTTTTAAGCCCTTGCTGTACTCCCGTAAAAGCCAGATAGGACAACAATCTAACACCCCGGATCCCAGAATGTATGCGCACCACAGAGCCTTGTTCGAAGATGAAGATTACAAGTGGAAAGGTTTCGGCATCGAAAGCAAGCGTAATATGCGTCCGATGAGAAATGTAAGCCGATATGAAGGCAGAAGGAGAGACTTACAAGGAGAGCCTCCGGAGTGGTGGTGAACTTTTGCGATGCAATTTTTACAGGAGGGGCCCGTGTGGGAAGTCCAAAACCGAAGTTGCATTTTCCGGAATTCTCTTCTGTGGTCGAAAAGCGAATGAGTGCGTGAGTGCGAAGTTCATGGCGTCCTGCTGTCACCCTGCTCGATGTGGTCGGTTGGCGTAGTTGTGGCGGAGCCGCTTCTCGGAGCACCGGGAGGGTTTGACGGTTCGGTCCACGGTGTTGCCAATGTCTTTGCAGACATCCGGTCGTTATTATTATGTGCTTTCGTGATCGCGGTAGTCAATTTGTTAACGATTAGTGCTTTTAGTATTTATTGCTGCGCTGGACGGCTGGAGTCACGCGCATGGACCGCATCAGAAATGTTGCTATTCGGCAGAAGTTCGGTGTCGCGCCGATAGCGGACAAGATGCGCGAAGCTCGCTTGCGATGGTACGGCCACGTTCTGCGTGGGAAAGAAAACAGCGTCCGCAAGATTGGCCTTGAGTTGGAAGTATCTGGAAAGCGGCCTAGAGGACGCCCGAAGCAGCGTTGGTCCGATACGTTACACACGGACATGAAAGTAGGTGGTGTCCACCCTGATCAAGCGCAGGATCGGGAAAGGTGGCGTCGTAACACCAGAAGAGCGGACCCCGCGACGATGCGGGACAAACGCTGAAGAATAAGAAGAAGAAGAAGAAGAAGAAGAAGAAGAAGTGCTTTTAGTATTTAAATCTAGCATTTTGGGATTTCATTTGAGTTACTTCTCGATGGATCGTATTTGAAAACACATAAACTTCACGGCATAAGCATAAATTTGGTCTGATACCGGTAAAAACTTAACATTAACGATAAAACGTTGGTGATCACCCGGAGCCCTTTTCTACGCCTCTGATTATGCCTTCAACGAAGAAGAAGTAGTGATGCCTTGTCAGGGAGAGGAGGATTGTTTGTCCTAGTGTTTGTAAGATGCTGCTGGTGTGATAAGCGATTATGTTTCAAATGTTTCATAGTTCGATATCATAATTGCTGATTATCATTGTCAACAATAAGCACAGTTACTTCATGTGAGCAAGAAATTTTTTTATGTTAGCGATCCAATATAATGATAGAGTGCAAATACAATCCATTGAGAGGCAACTCAAATGAAAGCCCAGAAAGGCTAGGTTCAAATACTAAAAGCATTAATCGTGTACAGTTTGACTTCTGTGATCACGCAAGCCCACAATAATATCGATGCGATATGTGCAAGTTCGTTGGCGACACCGGGGACTAAACCATCAAACCAGCTCGGTGCGCCCGAGAGGCGACCCCGCTATCACTACGCCAACCCACCACACCTGGGTGGGTGGCAGCAGGGCGCCATAAACTTCGTACTCACGCGTACAAACGCTTTTTTCGACCACTGAAGAGAATTCCGAAAAAAAGTAACTATGGTTTTGGACTCCCCACACGGGACCCTACATCCTGTAAAAATTACATCGCAAAAGCTCACCGCTACTCCGGAGGCTCTCCTTCTTACCCAAATATTATTACGCTGAACAGTCGAGCTCTTGGTGCTCTAAAATTTATAGAAATCATAGACTGGAAATTTGGGCACACACATTTGTGTACACTGTACACATGTGTTCACATATGTGAAGAATTATTTAACTTTTATTCCTAAGGGTGGTAAGTACTTTATAGCTTCTTTCAGAGAGCGGGTCGAACAGCAAATGATAAAAGTAGACATTAAAGATCTCTCTTTAAGGAACGCCAAGCATTCTACTTCTTTGCGATATTGAGGGGTCAGCCTGACAGCATATTTAGCCCAAGCAACGACTTGCGATGACCAGCCAATTGGAGAGTCAGCGCTTTATCCTTCACAGACTACCAGACATATGTAGTTGAATGTCCGGAGCAGGATCCGAACCAATAGCTACCGGTTCAGGTATGCGCGCGAGAGAGGCGCCTCTTCCAACTGTGCTGCCACGTGCTCTTTGATACAGCACTATGACTAAATATGTATGTGATCATGCTTCAACCTATCCCTCCTCCAATTTTAACGGTCTTCATGTTCATGCGACGCGGGTGTGCTAGGGATGACCCTCGGGACTTTTTCGTCTTCGTCCATTTTCGTCCTTCTAAAAGTTATTAATATAAAACCAAATGATTAATGGCAAATTATATATTGAAGCCTTTCGCAAGTCTTCAAAAAGTGTACATTTCACATAGCACTGCGTTGTGGTATTAGAGTAGAATCCTGCCCGGAAAGCAAAGGATGCGAGTTCGAGTCCTGCCTGGCGCAATAGTTTTGATCGCGGTTAAACATCCTCCTGACAGCTTGTAATCTGCAACCGCTGCAGGCCTTCTTTGCATCTACTCACGGACACAAATAGAGAAATGTAGAGAGGACGAAACCACATCTTCTAGAGCACCAGGTATAAAGCCCAACCTTAAATCACTATTACACTAAAATCCAAATCAAATCAATCCGTACAGGAATAAAATTTTAACTTTAACTTTTTTCAGCTATCATAGCCGGAGGAGACCGAAAAAGATGCTGAAAACTAGGGGACGGTATTGCGTACTGAGAGTTCGTTCAGGCGGTTCTTTATTCACGACGTGAAGTGAGTGACACAAAAACAGACGATATACGCATGTGCGATTTGGGGGCTATGAGACGGAAACTATCAGAGACACTTGTGCTTCGCCTGACTGGTTCCGATAAATGAAGCGAACACAATGTCTCGAAAGCGTAGGCCATGCTTATGTGCAATGCAGTCTAAAATTCTAGCTTGCTCCATACATTACTGCGGACATCTCTAGAATTTCTATAACGCTTGGCTAAGCTACAAATAGTGTCAATAGACCTTAGAGCTAATAATATCTTAAGCAGGTAAAGCTTGACTTGAACCGCTTTGAATTAGAGTTTGGAGAAAGCAAGATGTCAGAACGGTATGGCAGAATGACGAAGCCTCTAGGCGCCAGCGACCGACGTGAGTGTCGGCAAGCACTTCAGTGACTGGCTGATGCACACCGAATGATAGGTCTGGCAGCCACTATCCTCGCCTGCTTTCGATTATTTAGATCTTTGCTTTACTTCTTAGCCCAAGTAATTGTGCTCATTCAAAAAGCATTTTCAAAAGCAGCTCTTGACGTAGTTTCGTTCTGCTGGGTTGGCTTTTTGAAACACTACGTCTAGATTAGCGATGATGGAGCAACAATACCGAGTGCGCGATTGTTTGCTGTACGACTTCAAGCAAGGAAGCGATGCTGCAAAATCTCACCCCGTCTTCATTGAGGTACTTGATAACAAAATTTTATCACTACGTCAGTGCCAGAGATGGTTTTAACGTATTCGAGGCGATAATAAGAGCCTTGAAGACAATGAAGGACGCCTTCAAGTTGTGGACAACGAACCATTAAAGCAAGTTGTGGACAACGAACCATTAAAGCAGGAGTCGAACTCAAACCAGCCTACACGTGCACTTGCAGAGAGACTTGGCTCTCACCACTCTACCGTCACCGATGATTTGTATGCAATTGGGAAGTCAACTCGGGAGGAAAGCAGGTGCCACATCAGCTCAGCGACGCAATTAACCAGGGAAGGGTCTCAGGCGTAGGTCTGAATGGGGGAAATGGATAGTACTGCGAGAATCTCCACCCTTCATGTAGTAGAAAAACATGTTTCAGAAAAACAAACAGAGACACACATGAGTCTTGACCCCAAAGAGCTACGGGCCCTCGAAATTGGGGAAACAGTACTGCACCGTCACTCGTAC
>CANDYH010001238.1:0-17546 GCA_947396885.1 Heligmosomoides polygyrus polygyrus | reverse complement strand
CCATGCGCCGAAGACCTCCAGAACGGGAAAATGCCTACTGCTCCACGATAACGCGCGTCCTCATGTCGCAAAAGTGAGTCGCAAGAAAATCAAGGAGTCAGGCTGGGAAGTTCTGCCCCATCCGCTGTACTCTCCAGACCTCGCTCCTTCTGACTTCCACCTGTTCAGAGCTTTGAAGCAGCATCTTCGAGGTAGAGAGATCGATGATCGACGTCAACTTGAAATGGAGGTTTCTGAATTCTTTTCCTCACAACTCTCGGAATTCTGGCGGAAAGGAATTGAAAGGCTGCCTGAAAGATGGGGCGGATCTTATACTTAGATGGGGAATATATCGTGGTCTAAGTTTTCGTTTCAGCAAATAGGTACAGATTTGAATATTGTTGTGCTAGTGTTGCAAGACTTTTTGATCAACCTAATATAAAGGTGCAGGTGGTCTAACGAATGTTAAAGAAAGTCATATCAAATTTTCCTTAAACAAAAATTATTCTAATCAGAATTTGACCTCGAAGAAGCTTGTTTTAATTTTGAGGATGTTCAGTTTGATTTCAAAATCGTTAGGCTTGCTTAGATTAGTATCCAGTTTGATTTGAAGATTGGAAAAGTGTCAAATTTGCCTGGAAATGGTATATTTATAGGTACTTGTGAAGCAAAGGGCCCGTGGTGCCGTGGGGTAGCCGGTAAACATGTTAACGCGGCAAGCCCACGGCACCACGGGACCGGTACTTATGAAGCACCCTTCCTTGAGTACCGTGGGTTGCCGCGTTGCCGTTGCAGTTGCAGCGTTAACATGTTTCCCGGCAGCCCCACGGCACCACGGGCCCTTTGCTTCATAAGTACCTATTTATATTCCTGTGGGAGCCATTAGGTTGCGGAGGAAGGTGGACGAAAAGTCGGCTCCACTGCTTCACGACTGATTGCACTGATTTCAGCTGAAGAGCTCAGCGACATAGAATCGATAGCGGGAATCGACCAGCTTCTGGAGTCAGATCGATCAGGCAGCATATCGTTCTAGTCTGATAGAGTGGTCAGGAAATCATTGGTTTCGTTCCGCATCGATGTCTGCAGTTAGTGCGAACTCTTTCTCTCAGCTTCCTTTCGTACTTCTTCAGTTTTCCTCCGATTGAATGCACATATGTGTATGCTTCTAATTTATCATTTCGCTTTCTCAGTTCTGTTTATGGCTATGCCTATTCTTACGCTATTCGCTTTTACGCGGTAAATTAGTGCGGAAGTCTCCTCTTCTCCGAATCCTATCATAGTTCTGGATGTGAATTACTTATGTACTGTGCCATGAGGAATAAATGGAGTTGAGCGATTTCTACATTATCTGCTCTCGGTGGTGGGGGCCTGTCCATAATTGGCGGCGGTAGCGATTCGCAGCCCATGCGGAACATGCAAATCGATCCAAAACATGGCGATCGTCGCGGAGTTTGTCCATATTCGAGCGCTATCGCTAACGTCGATGCTCTTGTCTGTTCATACTATTCGCTGTCGAGTCATTCGACAACGCCAGCGTGGGAGCGCGTAGCCTACCACCGCTGAAGGTCAGAGGAGCTCGAAATTTGCATACGTGCTCCTTTAATTCAACCTCTTGTCCAGAAAGAGGTTTCTGAAGAGTTTAGATTGATAAACGGAGTGTGGCACCGTTCGCCTTGATGGCTTTCATGCGTTTTTCCGAAGTTCAATCAGACTTTTACGTCGATTAACAGAAGCTTACGGAATTCCTGCTTTCCAATCTATTATTATTCATGTACCGTAGAGGGTGATTACTAGAGCCGATGTCGAGAAAACAAGTAAATCCTGCTTTAGGTGTCTCTCTGTTTACTGTAGTGTGGCCAGTTGTTGGGGCCGCCTCGCTCGAGGTATAACGGATGAAAGGGTCCGTATGTATACCTCGCCCCGACGCTCCCCGCCGGTAAATGGGGAGAAAATAACGTACCTCCGCGATGCACACTAAGTTGAGAATACAGTACTCCGGAGCATTAGCGGGAAATTCCGTCTCCCTACTCGGAGGTAGGGGGAATTCAGACTGGAGCAGAGACGTTGTTTTTGACGTCGTTTTTACACTATTATATGAATCAATGTGATATTCGGGTGCTCTACTTATATGGATGAAAAACTGATCACAACGTGCAGCCGCAGTTCGTAACGCTGTATTTGACGTATTTGGGTTGGGGAGTATTTCTCTGAGGAACGCAATTCGCCACCAGTTCGAATGGTTTCGATCTGGAGATGAAAGCCTTGAAGATGAAGACCGAGGTAGGCCGCCATCTCTCCTTAACGACGATCAACTCAAAGCCATGGTGAAAACGAATCCGCTCAAACTGTTAGAGAGCCGGCACAGCACTTCGGCCTTGACGGCAGCACTATCAGTCGCCACTTAAATGCGATCGAAAAAGTAAGGAAATTGGATAAATGGAGTCCGCACGAACTGACCGCCGGGCAGATGCTGAAGCGTCACGATACGTGTGATTCGTTAAGGCTGCGCAAAAAAGGGAGCCTTTTTGGAGAGGATCGTGACATACGACGAAGAATCCTCTGTGGCAATAGTCGTCGCTCTGCAGAATGGCTTGGCAAGAATGAGAATCCCAATGAGATGCCGAAACCATGTCTTCATCCAAAGAAGACCATAGTGACCGTATGGTAGGCAGTGGCTGGTGTACTCCATTACAAGTTCTGGAAGACTGGAGAGACTATCGCATCGGAGAAGTGATGTGCCGAAGTTAAAGTTGCGCACCGGAAGAAAAAAAGTCGGCTGTAGTCAATCGAAGAGGCCCAATCCTAATGCATGACAAATGACTTCTTATATTTTATTAATTATCGTAGTTCTCATTTTTATAGTGGCGGAATATCTAAACTGTTGTCGCATTGCGAAAAGAGCACTAATTAAAATGATGCTTGTTCCGACTAATGTAATTGCTTTCGAACAAAGTTATGATCTGTCAAAGTTTCAGTCAAAATCTTCCATTTCATATGCAATTACCTAACACATCACCAGTCCTGTTTGATAGAAACCAGTATCTTGGATGTTAACCTTGTAGTGACCTACAGCACTCACACAGTCATGGCGTTGAACTAAACAGCTTTGGTGGCAACGACTTATCGTTCTAACCGAAAACCAGAAGGTGCGGGTTGAAGTCTCGCCTATAAAGGTTTTGATCGTAGTGAAACATCCTTGTACCAGGATGTTTTGCTTAAATTTTCATGAGCTCAAAGTGATTACAGGGAATATGTTTTGAATATGCCATTTAGTTGTCGGAGCGATTCGCTTTGAAAGCGAAACGCGATGTTTCTCGGTTACAATGAGGTCTTTCTATGCTTAGCTTTATGTACATATGATACTAATGTGTAAGGGGAACAATAGAGGAAGTCAAAATACAGCATTTGCACTAAAAAGCCACCAAAAAATTAGCGGATTGAACACATTGGCATTCAAAAAACGCAGACGTCGATTACTTTGGGGCAGAATTTCGGAGAAGGAAGGCTAGGCTTTTTGATTGTGTTTGACGCTTTCTATTGTTGAGAATATGGAAACCTGCCTGTGCGAAGACAATGCTTGCAAGTGAGGTTGTTGTGGACCTCCTGTATTCTGTGAAGATACAAAAGAACACGAAAGAGTTCCTAATGAAGAACTCTCCATTTAACTCCAGAAAAACTTTTTCAGATGATTGTGATTGACATAGATACGCTAAGAGTGGCAGTTTTTATCATCATATGAAGGAATTGGTTGTAAGGCGGCTACGACAGCATGTAGCTAGGGGTTAAAAGCATCTACTACCGGGTCACCGAAAAGATGAAATCTTCGCACAATCGTTGTGCTCATTACAGTAGCGGTAGCAGCGAAAAGGCCATAAGTGACTCTTCGTAGACAGTAATCGCTCCAGTAGAATCGACTAATTGTTTTCCGGATAACTCAGCAACTACAATCCTTGCCTTCAAAACGATGTTCTGAAAAAATTGGAAGGAATCGAACTGTGATCGGCGAGTCCTAATATATAGTTTTGATGACAGCGCTAGAGCATCAAATGTCGGCCGTCATCTGCATATGACGGGTTTAAATCTCCCACTAATACAGACGGTAGTGTAGTCAGAGGAGGCGTTGGCACTTTTATGCACCTCTAATTACGGCCCAATGTTCGGTTCCCTCTTAAGGCAACCAAGGATACCATTCCGTCGGGGTTGGTGAAATGACAGAAGCGTTTCCTAAGAAATGTGAAGCACTAATCTGTTCATCGATTTATAACCGCAATCATGATTGTTGCCGAGTATTGGCTTTCTCATAAAAATTAAAAACTTTTATACCTTTCCCTTTATGGGAATATTGGTACACGTGGCTTTATAATCAATTTTTGTGCAAATATTCCGACATCATGCGTTGTAAAGGGAAACACTTGTGGAAAAGTGAGGGCTTTTGGTGATATGAGAAAAGGAAGATCCAGGTCTATAACAATATCAAAGATGATGGAAGTGTGACGTGTTCCAGCAGAAGAAAAACTAAAGACTAAAGCCGTTTCGAAACCGAACGAAGCACTATTTCTTCAAATAACTCTATCAATAAGTGCACAGCAGGGATGAGCGGCTTAACCGTTATCCGTTATCCGTTATCCGGTTTCTGGGGTTTTGGCCTATCCGTTTTGTTGTTCGTTATCCGGCGATTTTGTGAAGGATAACGAACAACAAATTAGCTGAATATTAGCTTTGGACGTGGTGATGGGTGGACTGTGTACGATCCTTCTCGATCGTAAGAGTGGTCGTCAGAAACAACAGAAGTTTTCAAATCTAGAAGGGTTAATTGAAGTTTCCTCACTTGGGAACTGGCTACATAGTTTTAAAGATATCTAACTTCCAGCCTTACAGAAGGCGCGCTAAGCCTGTACCATACTTATGTGAGGCCTACTTAGCACAGCATTGTTCATTCATCTCAAGTCATGTGCTGACCAAGAAGGCATACAAACTGCTACTAGCAATCGTCAAAAGTGGAGAGCCGCATCCTGGGAAGAACTCTTAACCGCCGATCTTTCCATCGTATCATTTGGTGCTACACGATTGCCGTATGCTCGATTTGATTGCAGGCGGTAATGGTAGTTTTTAGCCATATGCTGTCGTGAATCATCAAAAAATACTGCAGTACAGCAGTGAATACTAGCAAAACAAATAGGATTAATCCAAATATATAGAGTAAGCAACTTCTCAATTAAAAATTTTACAGGAACAATAAACTGCTAAACAAACTTATCGTCGTGGGTGCTGAAGTCATATATGTAGATTTTCTTTGTTTTTTTTGTGTTTTTTTGTGAAACTTATCTGGAACATAGGAAACACCTCCGTTTCGGGGCTGGGTCGAATATTCTTTCTCAGATCCAGAAGGTCTGGATGTCATAACTCTTTGAGTGGTTGTTTGCCGTACACAACTGCTTGCAGCCACTACCCAAATGTTAGCATTTTAATGTTAGCATGTTAGCATTTTTTTAATTGAAGTTTCCTCACTTGGGAACTGGCTACATAATTTTAAAGATATGTAACTTCCAGCCTTCCAGAAGGCGCGCTAAGCTTGCACCATACTTATATGAGGCCTTCTTAGCACAGCATTGTTCTTTCATCTCAAGTCATGTGCTGACCAAGAAGGCATACAAACTGCTACCAGCAATCGTCAAAAGTGAAGAGCCGCACCCTGGGAAGAATTTTTACCGCCGATCTTTCCATCGTATCATTTGGTGCTACACGATTGCCGTATGCTCGATTTGATTGCAGGCGGTAATGGTAGTTTTTAGCCATATGCTGTCGTGAATCATCAAAAAATACTGCAGTACAGCAGTGAATACTAGCAAAACAAATAGGATTAATCCAAATATATAGAGTAAGCAACTTCTCAATTAAAAATTTTACAGGAACAATAAACTGCTAAACAAACTTATCGTCGTGGGTGCTGAAGACATATATGTAGATTTTCTTTGTTTTTTTTGTGTTTTTTTGTGAAACTTATCTGGAACATAGGAAACACCTCCGTTTCGGGGCTGGGTCGAATATTCTTTCTCAGATCCAGAAGGTCTGGATGTCATAACTCTTTGAGTGGTTGTTTGCCGTACACAACTGCTTGCAGCCACTACCCAAATGTTAGCATTTTATCCATCCACGTTGAAGTACCTTGGATCTTGGGATGCTATCGAGCAGCAACAACAATAGCGGTTCATAGCAAGTGTAGGACAAGATCGTTATGCGAAGTTTGTTTCGCTGGATGTCTCCTGCCTTCTTATTTCCAGACATCGGAAGAATTGCTCTTCCAAGGACTATTATATTTTTCAACTGCTCTATTTGAAAAAGGAGTTAAGCGCAGAGTAAAGCTGATAAATAAGACAATCCAACCTATCCTTTGGAAACAGGTGAAAAACGGGTATGCTGCTGTACGTTTGTCTTCCTACGGATGGGAAGAAAATCCCATAGAGCGTCTTTAATGTGGCGACTGCAAAGCGTTTAAAAAACACTAAAATGTCTAGAAATGGCTTATAAATTAACAGCGCTTTAAGCCCTGATCTGTTGTTAAAATTAGTGTAATTTAAAACGAATTTTAATTTTTGTTGTTTGTTCGTTATCCGTTTTTCCATTATCCCGCGATTTTCGGGCAAATTTATCCGTTATCCGTTATCCGGTTTTCAAAATTTCATTATCCGCTCGTGCACGAGTGATCATACTTTATGAGTTGTGATAGCGCGGTTTGTACTATGCTTCTAAGGTGTGAACTAAGTTATTAACCGCGGCCACCCGCCTTTATGCTTCACTAGTCTAGATCGGAAATGGGTTTGGCTTTAAAAAAAAAACTAGCCGAAGAAGTGAGTTTTCGATCAAAATCACTTGTATGTACTAAGATGGTGGGCACAGGACCACGCTTAGAGGCTAAGCGTTAACAAGAGAAAAATCACGCAAACTGAATGAATAATGCACAAGCGGAGAGCCCTTGAACCACAGCTTTGGATATGTGAAGGTTCATAAAAGAGCAGCACCCTAATGAATTGTAGACAATCTCAATATCCTTAAGGGTGACGTAGTCGGAGGAGGCGGTGGCTATCGCGTGCACCCTATTCCAGACTCCGGGGATTCCCCCAGACCAACTGAGCCTACATTCCCTTCCGAAGTTGGTGAATTGTCACCAAACTCGTCAGGGACATGTCCGCCTCCGGCCACCTCCACTCATTGTATAGGCCAGATGAACATTCAAGTTGCCTGCACGTGATGACCCCGTAGAAATAGAATGCGTGGCTCAAACCAAAAGAGATTGTATGGCGATGTCCTTCGAACTTCATCCTTTATACTATTCTTGTTAAAAGAGGTTGTTCTTTCGGCAAGGGCTTCTCTTCCAATCGTAAAACAAACAAATTCAACTTCATTTTTTTGCAGGCCAATATTGACGGGCTTGTGGAAGGACGTATGTCGAACCTGTCCATATTTAGATATAATTTTCGTTTTTCCTATCTTTTTTCGAGATTCCGGGCAACTCACCACATGCATGATAGTAGTCAAACGGAATGCGAGGCTTTTCCGCCGAGTAGAGCTTTTCAAAGTCGGGTCATATGATCGCCCAACTGATAGAGTTACACGTCTTACACAGCGGTCCGTTTGCGGTCGCTGCTGTCAGTTTTGTTCCGGCTTGACATCCTCAAAACCCTGCTTTGACGTACCCTCTTGATCAGGCATATTCGCGAACAAGCCCACATAGAATGCGATGTTCTTGTGTGGTAATTCATGTGCTTAACATGGCGCATCCTAATAGCTTTCATTGACATGAGAATTGGGTGGCCGTTAGAGGAATGGGTCTGATGCGAAATATTTCATAAAAAATTGTAAAAAAAAAAACAGAAACATTGGCATTTTTGGCTGAGTGCTTTGATTGTTCTATCTTGAAACCACATATAAAGAGCTTAATACTGCAATCTAACGCCACCCTTGGTATAGCTTTTGGATTACGATTCATCCGCAAGGAATTCCAGCCGAATGGCTTTTCTTGTGAGCAGTTCAGCGATTGAAATTCCCTAATAAGCGTACAGTGCCTTAATTCGATGAAGACATATCAGGAATGAAACATTGTTAACGTCTAAGTTTTTTTACATTGATTTACCAATTTCTTTAACGGTACGACCAGCGAATTCGTCTCAGATTTATATGACAGGAACAAAACCCTGACACATATGAATGGATGGTCACCGCAAGTCATTGTAAAGGCCAGACACGCTTCCGAACGCCTTTTCTCACGACAACCAGCAGTATTAGAATGCACAGCGCAATCCAAAAAGTAATACGGTGAAGCAGCACTGAACGTCATGCTCTGTGGTATAGTAGTTCCGGTTTCAACTTTTTTCACTTAGGTAGACTAACACCTCTTCAACGTAAGTTAGCAGAGATTCATGCGAGTCATCCACACTTTCCTATTGCTATAACGCTTTGTGTTGGCACCTCATCAACCCTTTTTATTTTTATTTTTATTACACCTCATCAACCCAATGAAAAATAAAGTGTTATTGGTGGATTCACCTTCTCCCTCTATCTAAGGACGCTTATTATATTGCAGTTAAATAGTTCGTAGGAGCAGTCAAACAGTTGCTGCCACGACGCGGTTAAATTTAGCCTAGGGGTGTATTGATAATATCAAAAACAGCTAGTGCGCACTCGACAATGGATCCGATGCAGGCTTGGATAATTCGAATCAGTTATTTTTTCAAACCTTAAAGAAAAAAATGGGCGAACAACGAGATTCTCAAAACTAGTGTCTCAGGGTGATTTAGATAGGGGTGATTTTCATCAAATCCAATTCCGGGATAGTTCAGATGAGGGGATATCCGAGGTGAGATCCGAAAATGATCAATCATGCGCATCATCCAAAAATACCTCTTATTAAAGCTGCTTTTATCCGAATCATCCTATCATCAGAAGCTTTTCAAATGTGCCATTATTTACATAATTCCCTTAAATGGGTTACAAAATTCAAAAACATTTTAAAAAATTCAAGTTATTCGTATCGGCGTCGATCCTATGTCTAGGGCGCAGTTGGTGTCAAAAAAATTATTTGATTGTAGCTAGATCCTAGATGACAAAAAAATTGCAGGTTCTGCTAAAGGATAGGCATTAAAGGGCGGGATAATGAGTCCCTTTTGAGATGGTCTCGTATTTTCTATACACTTCTACGTGATGTCATGGAGGCAAACTGAATGTGTTGTTGGCCTACACGATGACGGTAGGAGCCGATGCACAATTCAGTGTTTTATTCTTCCCAGACTAGTCTGGCACGAGTTCACCGAGCCCGCGGGGACATAGAACTTATTTGGTCTAGGTGGAAAACCCGAACCAGCAATCTGGAATCGAGCATAAGCGTCCGGCGACACCTCATCCGACTGCTCTACCGCGCCCTCTTCAGTCCTTTTTGGAGTGGAGAAGACCTAACATTCGAAAATTCACTGCCTGATTCAGTATCGTGTGGACATATGTAGCGCATCGCTACCCATTAGATTGAGCATGTATAATGTGAATATATGCTGAACATTACCCAAAACGTTTCTTCTTAAAATCCCCTTGCTGCCCAGGTTTCCTTACAGGGCAGCAGCTTGGTATTTTGCAAAAGCTTGTACTATCTCTACCCATCTACCTATCTTTGTTTGTTTGTAGTCAGCATTACACATCAACCTGAGGTTCAATGATCCGTCATTGGTCATGCGCTTTCATTCGGGCACCGCTAGAAAAGCGAAACAAATGTAAACAGTGTGGCGTCTTTCGACCTTTTCTCTTTCGCGAAGAAGGTTTTCTCGGACGTAGAACGGTTCCTAGTAAACATTGGATCCGACGCCGATTCGAGTAAATCGGATTCGTCCTTTTTCCATACTTTGGTTAAAAGGATTGTGCGAATAATGTCATTTTTGAAAAGCTTGGATCCTAGGGCGATTCGGATAGTGACCATTTTTAGCAGATGAATTTTCAGAAAATTCGTATAACTGATTTTTGGTGGGAAAACTGATATCCTATCCGATTCGGATATTCGATGCGAAACCCAAAGATAAAGCAGTTACTTGGATCACACGAAAATCTTTCCTGTTAAAGCTCCTTTTATCTCAATCATTCCAAGATCCAGAGCTTCCCAAAAATGTTACTATTCGCATACTCTTTTTAAGCGGGTTTGAGTAAATTGTTATATGTTATTATTGTTATGTTATTTGTTTGTTATTGTTATTGTTATTGTATTATTAAAACTGTTTGAATGTTAAGATTTTAGAAATTTACATATATGATTAACTTTTTTCTATTGAAAAAAATAACAAATTTCGAATTGTGCGAATCAGTGTCGGATCCAATGTCTAGTTCCTAGTATCGTCTTTGTTAAATTTCCGCAGCTGTCAAAGAGTCTGAGTTTAGCGCCCTGAGACAGATACGTTTTTTTTCTTCGACGTTGTGTTGGACATAGTCTCTTCGTTCAAAAAACTAATTGGTATCTATGGAACATAAGTCAGCGATGGCATTGTTCGCATTCTATCGCTTTCACTACGGAAGTCAAAGATCTCTCTTATCTTTCAGGTGGGTATACATAGTACCATTCAGCATCCATTTTCCTGGTTGCGTATTCAAAGACTGCTATAAATAAATAAATAAATAAATAACAACAGTTCTAGGGTGGCGCGTGAGATCGGATATCCCACGGCTTGTGGACTTATGGAGAGAGGACCGCTAGGAGTTAAAGTGTGCAGCTGGTGCTTTCGCTGATCGAACCCCTATGTTCATTTTGTGGGGAGACTTCATCGTGTTTTCCTTAATTGTATTCATCTAACAGCCGCCTGTCAGGGAATACTTCAAATTGCTTTCACGTAGAAAATTACCTTAATAGGGGGTCATCACATCTGATGTCGTGGAGTTTGGAGATCCTTTTTCGGATTAGTGAGGCACAGTTAGGTCGCCTCATGCCAAATTCTCTGATTGTTTCATGCAATGTTGCTTGTGTGTCAATACAGCGTCTTATTAAGCGTTAAAATATAAGGTCGTTTTACTTTTTTAAGACAAAATATAATTTTCAGGACGTATTCAAATTAGAAATTGGTGCAGAATCTGTTGCTACACGAAGAAACAAAAACTAATAACGAAATGAAAACGGCCTTCCGCGCAAACAACTACAAGATCTTTTCTTCCAATGAGATGTCATCCTGTTGGCAGCTTTCGCTTCTTGACGGAAAGTGTGGATGGTACCACCTTTAGACAGTTGAACTGCTTTAAGATGTCAGATGGGTGTCAGTCAGGTGTGTGTATTTTGAGCCAAAACTTTTGCGCCAGGCGGGACTCGAACCTACGCCCTCACCTTTCCCGGCAGAGTGCACCTCATACGCTGTTTGATCGAACGTGATACCCACGATATCCTCGGGGTCTGTCAACAGTCATCCGTGATATCGGGATGATATCGGGCCGCTGATATCAGATTGGAACTGGTTAAGCTGAATGTCTTACTAGTCACGATGTCTTAGTCGTTTTATTAAGCCTGGAGAGGCTGCTATGAACCTCATAAGCTGTTAGACAGATGTTTGGTGACGGCTAAAACCCTTATGTCAGGCGGCACTCGAGCCGACACCTTCTACTTTCTAGGCAGGTTGCTACGCCCTGCACTTGCGGCGCTGCTTGATCGTACGTAACATGGATAATCGCATGAAGCTCTTCAAATTGAAATTCCATGTAGGGTTAGAAGGAGAAGGACTCCGCTATGTTTATTCTTCCTTACAACATCCTGAGAACTTATTCAAAACCTTTGAAATAAAATCGCTCAACAAGGACGAAGCCCTCTCCAGCCCCGCACTTGAAATACAGAGCATTGTCGGTCGTCCTCCAGAAACAATCTTCGTACATGAGTGCTTCGCATTCCCATGTTCTCTTCGAACGACTGGTACATAAGTAGCAAAATAAATAGCAGCACCTTCACCTTTTACCTGACGTCGCTCTTTAATACTCGAAGGAGTCGACGTGATGCGTCCAGATGATTTTTGATAGTTTTCATTAGCACAACTTTAACCGAAGGACAGTGATGCTTTGTGTGACAGGCCCTCCTGTTCTCTCATAGAGAAACGCAGACGGTCTAGTGAAAAGCGTTAGTGATGCGAACATTTTCTGGCATGCCACTCAAGTCTATTCATTGAGTTTCGTGTGCCCTTCAAATGTTTGGAGAGCTATGGACTACTGGATCGCGAACTCTCCAAGAAGGGGACGTTCTGCAAATTAATGTTCACATGAAGAAACAGCTCACTGCTCGCAGCGCAGTTCGATGTTAACTTTGCGCAAATATTTATGGCATACGCTGCTACACAAACGCCTACCCAGTCTTTGTTATAATTTCCAAGCACTCCATTCGACGTGTAACCGTTCGCATAGAAAACGACGCCTAACAACTGGATGAAAAATCAGTTAGCCACGGTTGGCAAATAGAAAAATGGTGTACATAAAATGGAGACGGCTTGTTTCAACCTTCTTGTCCTTTTTGAAATCTTGACATGATGTCCATTGAGTGTGCTGGTTGGAAACTAACGAGTAATTTCAACGGACCATGTTTTAGACTCTAAAAGTGAGAAAACTGTCGAGAGGTGTAACCGTTATCTGTCCTAGAAAAATAAATAGCACCTACCAAGTAGACAATGGATCAGACGTCGACTCGTATAATTCGGATCCGTCATTTTTTTAAACCATTGTTAAACAGATTATGCGAACAATGGTAATTTGGAAATTCCGGATCTTAGGGCATTTCAGCAACAAAAACGTGGTTTTCACCAAATCTGATTTTGGTCAGAAATCTAATGTCCTATTCGATTCGGATATCCTCTGTTGGCTAACTCCATCTATGGTATTGTTCAGCTCAAGACTTGTTGTCTTCAGTTTACTTCATCTATGGTTTTGTTTAGCTGGTGATTTTTTAAAATTTTGTTTCTCGCCGTGGGTTTGAACTGAACGGATGTTTCACTCTTCTCTCACGTAATTGTTTCAAGCTGCGGATCAGGGATGGGCGGAATTTCTGTTTTCTGTTTTCTGATTTTCTGGCCATTTTGGACAAATTTTTTCTGTTTTCTGTTTTCTGGGAAAAAAGCCAAAAATTGGCCAGAAAACAGAAAATAGAGTCGCGAACAAAATTTTATCACAGAAATTCAATTTAAAAAATTCAAAAGTATCATAGAATAGTGAGCTTCATTCCAAAATAGTGTTTCTAGAGTATCTTAAATGGCAAGCATGTAGCGTTTTTGGATGTGCTCAATGTAGCAATTGCGCCATATACTCATGAACTATCCCACATGTTTGCTTGATTGATTGTGTAAGTGCTGCTGGCAAGGAGTTTCTTCATAAGACATTTGTCGACTTTCATAATTTGGCTTTGTATTCTTTTCCATATTAACAGTAGTTTGGACGATCTACGATCACTAAAAGTCTTATATTAAAACTATAAAACTAGTATTTTGAGGTATACTAATTGTGTATTAACTAACCACATGTCTTAGAGTTATTGTGGGTAGGGTTATTCTCCACCCCCCGGTTTAAAAATTGAACATTGTTGGCCGATCATCCCCAATATCGTTTTCTGCAGAGCCTTTGTCGAAGCTGGTTTTCTAACTCTGAAGATTGCTCAGCTTTTGGTGTCACAAATTAGTAAGAGACAGAAAAGTTTTTTTTAGTTACCTTTGATTTCGCTGGTGATAAAGTAGTGATGCAGAAAATTTCTCATTTATCACGTATATCATCTGTCGTTCCATGTATGTTCAAGCGGACGCCATCAGCGTCTCCATACGTCCGTGCCGCGTGCCAGTGTGCTCCAATGGATCCTTTTCGCTCGAGGGACACAAAGAGCGTCATTGTTCAGGGCTTTGACGAAGAAGCCCTACCAACGCGTTGGTGGGCAGTTCCTGCTGTTCTCTTGACATCCCGCGGAATCCAGTCGGTGACGTCCACTCGGTGTCTGCGAAGCGCACTACGTGGCCCACCTAATTTTCGACGACTTGGCTCATGCGACAGCGTCTCTGATCTTCTAACGTCGGCGAAGCTCGGAACTCCGGAGGCCTTCTCTCACTTGCGTGTGTCGTGTCACTGAACATCGTCCTCTCGATTCGACGCTGCGCGACGCTGATCGCGTGTTCATCCTGCTTTCGTATGGCACAGTTCTCTGAGGCGTATGCAGGGCAGGAAGAATAGTGAAGTCGAAAAGGTGCGTACGAGCCGAACGTTCTTCGTCTTCTCTACGACTCTTTTGACGCTCTTAAAAACTCCGCAAGCCCGCTCGTTTCCTCCTGCTCATCTCTGGTGCTAGGTCGTTGGCCATGTTGACTTCGCGACCCAGATACACATAGCTGGAGCATTCGGAGATATTCGTTCCGTTGAGCGAGAATGGGGCATCAGAAACCCATCCGTTCCTCATGATCATCGTCTTCGTAAGATTCAGCTGCAGTCCAACGTTCCCACATACACGGTCGAAGCCAACAAGCATCTGCTCTCCCTTACTAGCGCTCGGTGTTATGAGCACGATGTCATCAGCAAACCGAAGATGGTCAGTTGCCGGCCGTCGACCTTCACTCCATGTCTTCCCATTCTAGTTCGCGCATGGAGTTTTCGAGCTGAAGAGCTTCGAAGATATGGTATTCCACTGCCGATCCCCCTCTCTTCACGTCGACGACGACGTCGTTGTAGAATGGTGAGATCATGGTCGTGAATCCACTGTACAGCTCTCGAAGGACTCTGATGTACAGAGTAGGAACACCCTGAGCGAGCAGGGCTTAGACGGCCGCTTCAGTTTCGACAGAGTCGAACTCCTTCTTCAGGTCGATGAAGGTAAGCCATAGCGGCAGCTTGAACTCTCGCGACACTTCGATGAGCTTCGTGTATGTGGTCGATCATGCTGAATCCTCTCCGAAATCCTGCTTGTCTTTCGTCCAGCGTTCTGCTAATCCTATTCAGGATCACTCGAGTGAACAGCTTGTAGACTACGGACAGCAGGCAGATCAGGCGATAGTTGCTAATGTTGTGCACTCCTGTACAGCAAGGTGTTCTGCTGGCCTTCTTCCACTGAGATGTTATATGATATGTAGATCTGAGGAGAAACAATAATAATAATGTGATGGAGAGGGTACATGCTCGGTCTTTATTATATGGTGTCTTCGCATTCAAGGAAGCACCTTCACCCAAGATCTGCTATGCTGACAGCCCTTCAATCGCAATCTCGTGTTGTTCTGTGAAAATATCAAGCCAATACACAACATTTTTAGTTGGCTAAGTAGTAACTAGGTGCTGTTAAGAGCATTGGTAAGTTGGCCTGAAAACTTTCAGCTGCACGGAAACTAGGACACTTACAAGGAAAGGTATTCTCGATGAACAAGACGAATTAGCAAAATAGATTCTGGCGCAGCCAGTATTACTCAAAGAACATCTGCACAGCTTTAGAGTATGTTGCGAGAATGTGTCTACAAACTCAAGCAATTGTGTTGAAACATGCAAACAGTGATTGCTGAGCCTTCGTCGTGTTCGGTATTCTAAAAGGCCAGTTTCTTAATAGTGGGACCGTTCTCTAATTGAGGCGTTAGCGGTGAAACGGAGCTGATGAGTAATGTAGTATACTTCAAGTGTCGAGATTCCTAGGATCTATCAGTCAAGATTTACAACATGCTGATTGCAGTAGCTGGAGTTTAATAGAAATTTTTATAAACGCTTGCAAAATTAAAAACGCTTGTCTACGACTACATTTCTGGTCCTACAAAAGCATTTGCTACTGGAAATATGGATCTTTAGGTAAAATAATTAGGTCGTATGATAATTTCGAAATTTTCTGTTTTCTATTTTCTGTTTTCTGATTTTCTGGCGTTTTTGGCTTTTCTGTTTTCTGGGAAAATTTTCAAAATTTCCGCCCATCCCTGCTGCGGATGCGGTCTAATTATTATGATTAGCTGTATTTATATAGTGGTTCTTTCTCTCTATATTTTATATTTTCGTTCCATTATCAAATCTTTGTTACACCTCCTCTACTTCGTTCGCGGCGTGGAGGGACATAAAGAGCTGTCCCGGCTTGTCTTTTTCTATTATCGATACTGGATATTAACCAGCACTCGGACTGGTCTCTTTTTTACAAGCCGATTTCTTTTCTTTTGCTTCCTGGCCATCGCCGAGGTGCGTACAAGTGTAATCAGTCTCTAAGAGACGATACCCGTCCTGAGAGCTATGGACTGGAACACATAATACAGTATTAAACTTGGAATGTTAGCTAGTTCTCATTCCCACACCGTCTATGTCGGTTCTACTATGTATATATACGCGAAATATTTTTTCAAATAAATAATTGATTTAAATATTAACATTCTACTATAGTTATTCCTTCTATGGAAAAATGCTCTCTATTAAAGCCCTCCTCAGTTGGTTTCAAGCTTGTGCTGTGGAGTGAAACATCTGTTATGAAACCTGCTTTTCCTATTGTCCAGTTGCTTACGAAGTTGGTTCTGTCATTCCGCTCTTTCCTTCATCTAGCAGATTCAATGATTCCTATTTAATTGTACTCACTTCCTTTTCTGATGTTATTTTTGTTTGTTTCTTGTCTCCTACTGAAGCCTTTTATTCACTACTACTGGCGTTTTGTTTTCGGTACCGTGGAGGGCTTCCTTTCTGGTTGATTGTCTGGTGGTGAACGCCGTCTAGCGGCGTATTAAATAAATAAATAAATATCCGATGTGATATCTAAAGATAAACCAGTGATATGGATAATTAGAAAATCCTTCTTTTTAAGGCCACTCTTATGTGAAAAATCCTAAAATCCGGTTTTTTTTTCAGGGATGCCATTATTTGCACAATCCTTTCATCCGGGTTTGAAGAAATGCCGGATTCGAATTAGTTGAATAGGCATCGGGTCCATCGTCTACTTCCAACTTCGTCTGCACAGCACCGCATACTCAGTGAACAACTCGCTGTAGCCAAAACGCGTATGGCCGGACAAGGTTACCGGAGTTGTTGACCATTCTGATCAAAGCATCCACTGGAATCCGATCATTAGTCGAGTTCAAGGGCCGATGTCCGAATGCGCGCGTCCGCGTTTGTTTCTTCCGGGATTATTGATGAGCTGCTGTCTGTCCCGGCGGACTTATGCTTATCGGCGTAATAATCGTGCGATGGCTCCCGGAGATTACTGGTACCGAACGCGCTAGGGCTCGTAGTGTCTGAATAAGCTCATCGCTATTCACGCCGCCGGAAATCGTCTTCGCTCTGGCGCCACCTATCGAATTCCCCATTACAATGCGCATTTACATACGCAGACATCTGGAGGATATAGGAGTGCGGTTCACATCGCATTCACTCCGATTTTTCTTCCTCTCTGTATTCAGACATTTCTTAAAGATTGGATCACGAGACACTAAATTCTCACTCCAAGGTCAATCCTGCATTAGGTCGTGTTTCACGAGAAAAACACTTCTCAATCTTGTCTCTGCTGTACGCGCACGAATTTCAAAGCCGTCATACTAATTTGTATTTGTAAGTATGTGTTATCTATTTTAAATTTCGTGTATTTTGTGAGCAATCCACAG
>CANDYH010001237.1:0-13903 GCA_947396885.1 Heligmosomoides polygyrus polygyrus | reverse complement strand
ACTAGGCCCTTATTGGTTGTAGTATTGAGTTCTACAGGGTGCCTCAGAAAAATGGATCCACTGTTTGAAAGGTGATAACTTTGTACACAGTAAATTTACCGAAACAGCTAAGAGCTCATATGAATGCTTAAGAAAATAGAAATTTTCTAATATATAAGCGGTTTGGATTGCGCCACGCACTGGTCCGAAATTTTGTATTTTGCACTCGAATGATTGTATTTTCTGTATTTTACTTGAACACTTGTTACAATTTCTTCACAAAGTGGCCGTTTCGATTGATTTGTGCTTCTTTTAAGATTTAAAATTTAAAACCGCATTGTGGCTTGCGAAAATGCAGTGTGTCCTAGATAATGCAGGTACTATTGAAGGGTTCTAGCATTGCTGCTAGTGAAGCTTTTGAAGACGATTGAGACTCATATGGAAGCACAGTGTAACGAGATGTCTGTAAGTAGTCAAGATTGCGTCATTTCTCCGCCTGAAATCTTGCATTTCAGTCTCGATTGATTTGCATGGGCTGAATGCTTGTTACAATCTTGTTGCTACTTGACCAGATTAACCTTTGCTGCGCTTCATTTAACGTTTTTTGTTCCTCAACAGCTGTAATTATGCCGATTAACCCCTCCGTTCAGCTTGAATGTTGCTTCGTCAGTCCACAGAATTCGCCTTATAAAATGGAGCTCCTGCTCAAATTTAAAATATGTGATCAATAAACTCGCATGTCACATGTCTTTCCCTTGATTGTCAAGTTCTGAACGTTAAAAAAAGCACAGCACAGGTCAATCAGGCCATGTAGTAGCTAGATTACAACAAGCATTCGGCCCAAGCAGAATCAACCGAGTCTGAAATGAAAGGTTCCAGGCGGGGGCATAGCACAACCTCGACTATTTACAGGTCACAGAAATTTCGTTAATCTGTGCTTTATATGGGTTTCTCATCTCTGTCGGAGTACATCAAAGATCTGCACTCTCCCCACTACTCTTCCTCGTCGTTATGGATGCCATATCGCGTGATTATCAACAGCCTGTTCCTTGGACGTTGCTTTATGCTGATGATGTAATGCTGGCTAGCGACGACAGGAGTGAACACCAGAGGAAGGTATGAGCTTGGGGAGAATTGGGGCCCAAGCTCAACGTGAAAAAGACCGAGAACCTGACCACTGACGAAAATGAGTCTCGCTCCATTAAGATGAGCGGCATTGAACTACCAAGTACATCGGTCTTCAAGTACTTGGGATCAGTAGTCGCGTCCGATGGTAGCTGCCTCGTTGAAGTGAACTCACGAATGAATGCAGCTTGGTCCAAATGGCGCTCTCTGACAGGAGTGCTCTGCGACAAGAAAATGCCAGAGCTTCTAAAGTCGAAGATCTACAGAGCATTCGTTCGACCAGTAGCTATTTACGGAGCTGAGTGCTGGCCCGTCACTGAAGAAATTGAAAGGCGCCTCAGCGTAATGGAAACGAAGATGCTGCGGTGGACGGCCGTGTTTGGATCGTGAACGCAAGGACTCCATGCGGCAGAGATTCGGTGTCACCCCGATATATGAGAAGTTGCACGAAGCTCGTCTGCGATGGTACAGCCACATCATTCGCGCAAAAGATGATAGCGTTTGAAAGACTCTTAACCTGGTAGGGCGACCAAAACAGCGGTGGCTTGATACGCTGCATCAGGACTTGAAAACGGCTAGGCTGCACCCTGATCAGGCATTTGATCGGAAAAAGTGGCGCCAACATTCCAGGAAAGCGGCTAAGCGGGACAAATGCTGAAGAAGAAGAACAAGGAGAAGAATAAGAAGTGCTTTTATAAGAGTCTCTAACATCTTTAAAAGCTCCACTAGCAGCAATGTCAGAATCTTTCAAACAGTACCTCTATTTTTCAGGATACCATGCCATTTTTACAACAATTAGTGTGTTGTTAGTTTTAAATTTTGAAACGGGCACAAAACAATTGATGCGCTCACATTGTGAAGAAATTAGAACAAGTATTCAAGCCAAACACAACTAATCGAGTGTAAAATGCAAAATATCAGACAAGTGCATGGCGAAGGTCATAGGTCGAAAATTTCTATTTTCTTAAGATTTCATATGAATTTTTAACGTTTCACTATCTTTACTGTGAGCAGAGTTATCACCTTTCAAACAGTGCATACATTTTTCTGAGACACTCTGTATATGCGCCCTAAGTAAGAAAGACTAAATAATTTTTATTTGAAAAATTGATTCAAGAAGCTGATAGTGATTGAGTGTAGAACGTAGAAATACTCTGACTGCTGAGATAAACTTGTCGCTTGTCAGCACATTTCACTCCGCACAACGATATACTCTTAAGGTGTCTGTTTTCTCTAGTTTACAGTATACTTATGCTCTCGCCAAAATTTCGAGCATTCGAAGTCGAATATATTCGAAAAACGTTGTTTTTCTGAATATTCGAATTCGAATACATTCGAAAAACGCGATTTTTTGAATATTCGAATTCGAATACATTCGAAAAACGCGATTTTTTGAACATTCGAATTCGAATACATTCGAAAAACGCAATTTTTCGAATATTCGAATTGGAATATTCGATTCGAATATTCGAATTCGAATGAAAAATCAGGCTGGCTGATAGACATGATAGACAGGAAAAATCTCAAACAGTTGGCGGGATCGCGGAAGAGCTAGATGTCAGGGGAACTGCGGTTGAGAAAACATTGAAACGCCTTGGGAAGGTGAAAAAGCTCGAAGAGGGGTGCCCTACGAGTTGAGGGAGCGGAAGAATTGTCACGTTTCGGGACTTGTTCTTCTCTACTTTTACGCAACAAACTGACCCGTTTTCAGATCGAATCATCACTTGTGATGAGATAGAGATTTTGTATGATAAAAGCGAACGTTCCAGACAGTGGATGGACGAACCCCCTTGGCATTTTCCAAAGGCGGGCCTCCACCAAAAAAGGTAATGATCACTGTGTGGTGGTCGGCGCCTAGTGTAATCCATTACAACTTTTTGGCACGAAGCCAAACGATCGCAGAGTCCTACTGTAAAGGAATCGACGAAAGGCACCGGAAATTGCGCCAACTTCAGCTATTATTGGTCAACGGAAGAGGCCCGACTGTTTTGCACGATAACGCCCGCCCACACTTTTCACAGATCACTTCAAAAATTGAACGAATTTTGAAGTTCTGCCTCACCTGTCATATTCTCCAGACCTCTCACCAAACGACCACCATCTTTTCAACAACTTTCAGAACTTTCTCGCTGGTGAAACATTCTACAGTCAGGACCAAGCCAAAACAGCTTCCGTGGATTCTGTCGAATCTCGACCGCCTCATTTTTTCGCAAACGGAATAAGTTCACTGGCCACCCGTTGGCAAATGTCTGCTGATTCGAACGGTGTTTATCTCGACTAAATCCGATAAGCTTTGAGAAAGTTATCGTAGTTCAAAGTGAAGCGCTCAAAACGCTGAGAAAAATCCCTTCTGAAGCGTTCGTTACCCATACCGACCGTAAGCACCCGGGGGAGTTTCCATACAATCTAATCATATAGCTTTTGCGGAACCGTAGTTGTATAATAGAAACGAAAAGCAGAATAGCATTCAGCGACCACGGAGGAGCAGAAGAGCATAATGAGCAGCTAGGGGAAAATCACAAGGCTGACTCCATAAGGCACTGCTCTGCACGAGAATACATCAGACGTGGCACTAGACTGCAGTGCATCCCTGTTCACCCTCACTCTCATGCTGCAGACATTTGATGGCCAATGGTCTCAGACTCCTAACTGCAGCGTGAAGGACAAGTAGCTTCCGTTTGAAACACCGTAAGAATCATAATTTCCAAGTTTTAATTGCAGTTAAGAATTCCTACTCTTCCTCCACCGCTTTGCGCAGGCGATAGTCAGAATCGACGAGGCGCTATCGTAGATTTGATTCACAGAAAGAACCGTTTTGAAGACCCAAATTACTCGAAAAGCCTAACAAGCCTGTTTATAATAGGCCGCTACACAAATTCTCGTTGGGCATTCGAATGACACTTTTCGAGTAGTCGAATAATTTTCGCTTCCCGGGAAGTTTTGAATATTCGAACAGTTTCGAATACCGAAAATTTTCGAGCATTCGAAACCGAATATATTCGAAAAACGCGATTTTTTGAATACTCGAATTCGAATACATTCGAAAAACGCGATTTTTTGAACACTCGAATTCGAACACATTCGAAAAACGCGATTTTCCGAATATTCGAATTCGAATATTCAAATTCGAATGAAAATCATTCGAATACCTATTCGAATAGGTCATTCGAGCATAAGTATAGTTTACAGATCTGGGAGAAGTAGGGGGGAGGAGCAGTCGATCGGTACAACGTGCGACCCGCCGCCCACTTCCCGCCCTGCCCGCGCCGCCCTATTTGGACGAGTTTGCTGCGCGCGAAACCGTCTTTAATTGGCGTGACGTTGTCCAAGAGCCTAACAGCTTGAGAAGCGCATCTCGAGGAATTCTGAAGTCATTTTCCAGTCGGTTCGGTTATGACAGGCAGTTAAGGAAAGGAGAACGTCACTCTTCTCTAGATTCTTTCAATTTTCACAACAATTCTTTAAATTTTCGCCTCAATTAGAGATTATGGGTGATTCCGGTTAGGAGTTCTACATTGAAGGCTGATCCGTAATTGCGCAAAACCGGCTCACCGTGCTCTCTTTCCAAGGATCAGACAATTTTCTTTGTGTTGGAGAACTTTCTAGTGGATGGTCGCGTTGTTGTCATGACATATCTCGCTAAGCTGTTGCTGTAGTTTTCGGAAAATACGGACGACGCCTTAGTACTGAGCAATGAGGCGGGCTGAAAACCATTTTCTCCAAATGGTGAACAATACTCTGACTTTTGTCTCAAGAACGAAATCAGTTTAGGATAGAGCTGCAGGGCCAAGGGAATGATTAGAAATGCGGTGCATCCACGTGAAGGCAGGGACCCGGATATCTTGTTCTCGGCGCGCCCCTCGCTCCACCACTTTCTGAGGGCGGTATCCAACGACTCTCCGCCGGGAGAAGTATTGCTAAATTCGATAGCAAAAATTATAGAAGTGGTGCCCTTGCACGATTATGTCTGATGAAAATACTTCACTTTTTATTTCGACAAAGTTATCTACAACCACAAGATTGAAGGGCCCTTTTCTTCCTCCTTTTTTTCTCAACAGTATCTATAGATTTGCATAGGTGCTAAGAATTTTCTGCAGCGCTTCAAAATTTGCCTACTCGTTTTTAGCCACCAGCGTCGTCGTTTGAACATTGCTGGTCTACGTACATTATATTTTACGACATGGTTTTTTGTATGATGTGCGTGCCATGCCACACGTTCATAGCCGGGCAAGGTTATTGCGTAGTATTGTTACTGCTGCTCTTCTCACGTCTCTTACAATTATCCTCTTGCACACGGTGGCGAATAATGCTCGACAACGAGGCTCCACTGAGGTGCAGATATTGAGACTCCTGCAATCTTGTTGTTTTGGCTGCGCTCATTTTTATTCTTTTCGTCAACGAGTACAGTACCGTCGGTAAACGTTCGCCAAAACGCGGCCGGCGGCGGAAACGGCGGATTAATCCGCCGCCGGCCGCGTTTTGGCGAACGTTTACCGACGGTACTGTATTCTTTCACATTTCATGGTCTTGAATGCATAGTCATAGGGAACGGGCTCTTGGTGAAGTTTTTTTTTCATAAAATCTCTCTTATCTTCCTGATATAAATTACGAAGGCGTTTTAAGAATGCACGCCTTATAAGCTTTCCAACACACACACAAGTTCAGAATGGGTATGTCTGTCTGTTCTTACCTATATCCGTTTTCTGTAGGCACATACATATATTACGGGGGGGGGGGGGGGGAGTAGTGAGACGCTCCATGCTGTTCCCATATATGTCGTGACTGGAGTCCGGTTTCGTGCTTCCCGTATTTGTATGTTTGTTTGCTACTTACTGAAGGCCACCTGACAAGTGACCATTTTCGACCTTTCCAGAAGCATGCCAAAACCCAGTCTATCTCATGCCGGAACCCCAGTCTGACGAGTCGACCTGTGTCACGCAAATCTCGCCCAATTCCCACCCCGAGTAGCCTGGACTCAAGAGTAACGCAAGATGAGAAGTACGGGTTCTACGTTAACCCTGCCAAGCACCGAGTCTGGATGAGGCCTGGTGACCTGTTACCGACCTTCCTTCGGCGGGATGTGCACGGCGAGAAGCACCTTCTGAGCTTTTGAGTCTGCGCCCATGAACCGGTATACTGGGAGCTGTTTTCCAAACGCACGACGATGGACTCCAAGGCCATGGTGAAGGAACTACAATAAATAGTAGAAGAGGTGGCCCGGCGACTCGCACTTATTCGGTCTCAGTGCTTCAAGAAGTTCCTCCTCTTCGACAACGCCGCTCCCCATCGGGCAAAAGTGACCACGGATAAGCTTGCTCAGCTGGGTTACGTTCACATGCCTCTCCCACCGTATCCGCCGGAACTCTTTCCATGTGACTGCCACTACTTCTTGAGCCTATAGGACTTCATGGTCGAAAGGGACACAAGGACCCAAGCAGACCTCGACAACCATAACGAACAGTGGATCAGCACCAGACCTAATCAGTTCTGGAAGAATGGGATCAGGAACTTGGCATCGATGGCAGCAAGATCGTTGTCTCTAATGGCAAATACATTCCTCAGCACCGTTGAGCTGTAATTGAGTTATAAAGAGGTAAAGAAATTTGTTGAACTTGTCTCATTATTTTTGGTCCACCCTCATGGAAGAGGGTACAATGGAGAAGAAGAACTACTAGCACCAGGATCACTGGAGTGTGATGGCCGTCGGGTACAGGCGTGGTATGCGATCTCTGCAGAAAATCTACGACCCCCCCCCTCCCCTCGAAAAAAAATCGATGGATTTCAGTGTTAAGGTATCTATTGCGTTGCAAACATTTTTCAAAGATGCACAGCCCTTAGAAGTAAGCGAGTTGTTGGTGTCCGTTTTTGTAAAATCACTCCAATCTTTTCGAGCAAAAATCGCGTCCGCGAGGGCGAATAAAGATGCCCTTTTTTGAAAGACGTTTTTGTGATAATCGTTCGGTTGAACAGAGCAGAAGTGCTGTACCTTTCAATCACATCGACGAACGATCGACCAAAGATCCATTCTTCTTGATCTCATCAAAAATAGCGCTAGATAAGCTGCATTTTTATTATCTCTCAATCAAAAATTGGGCTTTTGTAAAGCTATTATACATCTCAGCTCTAGACATCGTTCCGTTCATGTACAAAATTCAATATGTTCGAAAAAAAGTAAAATTTGAACATGACCTTATCTGATCGCAAGGAACATCGCTTAGGAAATGATTGATTTTGGAATACATATAAAGTAAAAATTATCGTTTTTTAAAACTACATATCAGCTCTAGAGATTGACAGAGGACAGAAAATTCTCTTTATTTTTGTAGAAAGAGAAAAATTTTGAGTATCGAAGAAGACAGCTTAGAAAAGACTTGGTTTTTTGAACAGGTCTTAAATAAAGGCTGTGCTGCTATGCACCCCAGTTTCAACTCTATTTGTAGTTTTTTTCGAGAAATATTTTATCTTTGTAAAAATCTTGGATAGGAAAATCACTCCACCTGATCGGATGAAAAGCAGCTTAGGAGAGTCCTGATTTTTTTCCTGCTACAAATTGAAGGTTAAATTTCGGTAAGATCCATTTTCAGCTTCAGTAGTTAGATCCGTCAACAAAAAATGTGTCCCGCCGTCACGGCGAAAATTGAGCAACATTCGATGTTATTCAGCAATTTTGAAAACGCTTTTAAAAAATTCTATTCAGTCGTGGAATAACTACACGAATTTTTATTAGATACAGTTTCGAATCCAAATGACATCCTCTTTCCGTGGAAGTAGCGGTGCTCAGGGTATTGTCATGTCGTTGCCATGCCTAAAAAATCTTCATTTAATTGATTTATTTATGTCAAAACTTTATTAATTGACTAATAATAGTAATGATAAATTTATTATTTACAGACCTCTGCTACAATACTTGCTAAAAAACGATCCCTCCGAGGAATCTTGCTCTAGGAACGAAATCGAATACGACCCCTCTAACTTGAGCCAAAGTACGCCCCCCCCCCCTTTACGATTCACACCTCACCGCACGCATGAGCCTGGTCGGGCAGTTTTCACGCCAATTTAACGACTCCGCCCAATGTCTAAGGATACTATTGAATTTCAGCCAAATTATAGAGTTCGGACTAAAAATCTATGGAATGCAGGTAGAGCTACGCAACCCCACGGCAGCAGATTTAAGAATCTCACCCAATCCGCTCTCACTATGCTATCTTAATATTTTCACGGTTTCTCTAGTGTTGTATCGTAGAACATTTCGTAGGTTGTGTGCATTTTCTCAATTTGGTTTAGACGTGGTAGAAGGTTTTACCACAAATCCTCATGTTTTGCACTGTAAAATATTTTTTTAGAGTGAACTGAGAGTGCATCCGTACCTCACACCTCCGTATTATAAGACACAGACGGCTTCTTGACGGTTCCGCCGTGGTAATAACTTCTCAACATCAATTGTAGCTGCCACTTCTTATGTTAGGGTTTCCTCAGAAAGAGCATCTTAATTACGTCGTTTGATCGTCGATCCAAGTTTTAAAAAAAGCGAAAAAATGGACGACATCTACAAAAAACGATTATTTGACCAATATCGATGGATGGCGATCGATATTCCAAAAAAAGAACTTCAGATTCGTGTTCAGCGACCTAGGTTAGCCCCAGGGCTGCAGTTTCGTGCCGCTTGAACGACATCCACAACAAATCGAATATATAATATCGATCGATATCGATTGTCTCCCCTGCCGTGAACGCCTCGTGTCGATGATCATCTAAATGCTCATGATGGTTGCCGTCGTGTTCGTCACGTCTACGGCTCGTCGTGCACGGTCGCCAACGTGTTTGGCACGCCTACGGCTCGCCATGCACGGTTGCCGTTGTGTTCGGCACTTCTACGGCATCGGCAGGCACGATGTCGATGTTCAACAATCGTTTCCAATACGCAGTGCTCCCACTCCAGTTGTGACGGAAACACGCACGCGCGCACACACATGCGCTTGTTCCTTTATATATAACCAGTCGTTCAGCGGCCTAGCGGCCGCCTCCGACTGGTTGGGGGCTTCGCCCCCAAACCCCGAGAGGAGAACACTCCGACCATCTTCTTTTCCCAACTTTTAGACCTTCATACCTCAAAAACAAACTTCAGATTCGTGTTCAGCGACCTCGATTACCCCCATGGCCGAAGTTTCGCGCCACTTGAGCGCCATCCTCAAAAAATCGATAATATCGATCGATATCGATTGGTCGACTTCAGATTCGTGTTCAGCGACCTCGATTACCCCCAGGACCGAAGTTTCGCGCCACTTGAGCGCCATCCTCAAAAAATCGATAATATCGATCGATATCGATTGGTCGACTTCAGATTCGTGTTCAGCGACCTCGATTACCCCCAGGACCGAAGTTTCGCGCCACTTGAGCGCCATCCTCAAAAAATCGATAATATCGATCGATATCGATTGGTCGACTTCAGATTCGTGTTCAGCGACCTCGATTACCCCCAGGGCCAAAGTTTCGCGCCACTTGAGCGCCATCCTCAAAAAATCGATAATATCGATCGATATCGATTGGTCGACTTCAGATTCGTGTTCAGCGACCTCGATTACCCCCAGGGCCAAAGTTTCGCGCCACTTGAGCGCCATCCTCAAAAAATCGATAATATCGATCGATATCGATTGGTCGACTTCAGATTCGTGTTCAGCGACCTCGATTACCCCCAGGGCTGAAGTTTCGTGCCGCCGACGTGTTCGGCACGTCTGCGGCTCGCCATGCACGGTTGCCGACGTGTTTGGCACGTCTACGGCTCGCCATGCATGGTTGCCGACGTGTTTGGCACGTCTACGGCTCGCCATGCACGGTTGCCGACGTGCTCGGCACGTCTACGGCTCGCCATGCAGGGTTGCCGACGTGTTTGGCACGTCTACGGCTCGCCATGCATGGTTGCCGACGTGTTTGGCACGTCTACGGCTCGCCATGCACGGTTGCCGACGTGCTCGGCACGTCTACGGCTCGCAATGCAGGGTTGCCGACGTGTTTGGCACGTCTACGGCTCGCCATGCAGGGTTGCCGACGTGTTTGGCACGTCTACGGCTCGCCATGCACGGTTGCCGACGTGTTTGGCACGTCTACGGCTCGCCATGCATGGTTGCCGACGTGTTCGGCACGTCTACGGCTCGCCATGCACGGTTGCCGACGTGCTCGGCACGTCTACGGCTCGCCATGCATGGTTGCCGACGTGTTTGGCACGTCTACGGCTCGCCATGCACGGTTGCCGACGTGCTCGGTACCTCTCCGGCTCGCCATGCACGGTTCTCGACGTGTTCGGCTCCCGCGCCCCAACTCAAAGTGGGACGGACGGACAGTGTGACACACACAGTGACACAGTGACACACGCTTGCTGCTTTATATATATTAGGTTGGAAAAAAAGTCTCTTCACACTTCGAAATTTTTTTAACCCTTCCCCTTGTAAACGCACTAGCCAATGTTGATTGCTGATTTCGTAATCCTATCACACTTGTCTACCGTTCGCACGCGGACACAGGTTAAGACTCTTCTTGTAATTCGTTATCCATCCAATCTTCCGAACTCAATGCCAGATCTACCTCATGGCCGTTTTCAGCACGGCATTCTTCAAGAATTCATTAAAGAATCCACAGCACGTCAGGCAGCAGACCAAATTAACCACATATATGGCTTGGGATCTACTACTCATCGCGCCTGTTATGAGTGGTTCGGAAAGTCTTTAAAGGGAAATTATTCACTGAGGGCAAAGCATGGTCAGGAAGGCCAACTGGATTGGACGACAGTGAACTACACCATCTTCTTCGTACCGATAGTTGGCGGACGACACGTCAGCTGGCAGAGAAGCTCGAAGTGTCTCATAGGATAGTGGGGATCCATCTGAAGAATCTTGGCTTTCATGGAAATTTGGAGCTTGGATTCCACATGCCCTGTCAGACACTCAGAAAGGTCGACGGCTCTCCATCGCTGCTTCTCTTCTGTCCAGATAAGGAAGAAAATCGTTTCTTCAGCGGATTGTGACAGGCGAAGAGTCCTGGGTTCTGTGTGCCAACTTCCGAGGAAAAGGCAATGGGTACAAAAGGGAGAGAGCCCTAAGTCTGATCTCAAGCCCAATGTTCACGAACGGAAGATTCTCTTGGGTGTTTGGTGGATATCAGAGGAGTGATTTATCGGCAAACTCTCAGAAGTGGAGAGACACTTACTGCTGCCACATACAGTGGCCAACTCCACAAAGTCGCCGCAGCTTTCCAAGAAAAGAGGCCTGAGAAGTCGAAGGTGATGATCCTGCATGACAACGCAAAGCGACATGCTGCAAGACTCACAAGAGAAACAATAAAGAGCTGGGCTGGGAGGTAATGCCACATCCACCGTATAGCCCTGACCTCGGCCCTCCCGAATGCTATTCTTCCACGCTCTCAAGCAAGAAATTGGAGAGAAATATTTTGAAACGGAAGAGGACCTCAAAAATTGGATTCAGCGGTGATTCGACTTCAGAACTGCAGTCTTTTACGCGAGAGGAATTAGAAAAATTACCACGTCTTTGGAGAAGTGTAGTAGAACAAAATAGAGTTTATCTCAATTGATTTGACTTTGTAGTTGTGAAGTAATAAATCTTTGAAAAAAATGAAAAGACTTTTTTTCCAACCTAATAGTAGGATAGGATAGGACTGTTCCTTTAAAAAAACTTATAACAAATACAAGACAAATACCTTAGCTCATAGCTCATCGTTATGTATTGTAGACCCTGGATTTTGAAAAAATCGCTCAAATAAATGTGAATGCGAATGGAATAAACTTTTTCTCATTTTCTGTCGCTGTTTTTTTTTCGCGGTTTGCGAAAATTATGACAACGTTGTGCTTGAAAATTACAGCGGTTCTCTACATATGGGCACATTTGTTGACAACTCAATGTCATGCGAAAGGTGGATACATATTGTTGCGTTCATCAATGAGGTTACTCGCGCTATATCCTCAGCTGCCTGTATATTAGTGTCCATTGTTGTTTTCACGCATCGATACTGCTTCCATCCATTTTTCAGGTACGCAAAACGTTTAACTAATCTCACTGACTATTCTTATCTTCCTTTAAATTGACCATAATGAGAGAATCAAGTGAAACATTTGCTGGTGCTTAAACAAGTGGACAGAATTATGAAAATCTATTTCGTCTAGATAAACTAGCAACAAAACGGGCGACCGTTCCTTTCTCTTACTGCAGTACCGCCCGCGTTTTTTTTGCGAAAAGGAAGCACTAACGGAAGGCGTCACAAAGTGTCTTTCTTCTTCAAACAACTGCCTTGATGTTCTGTAATTCGCAAAAATGTACGCATATTAGAATTCATTAGCTCAAACTCCATCATTTGCTTACAAATTACAAATTGAATTCGAAAGTGCATCTGGTCCCGATGGAATGAAAAAAGTAGGCGTGACCATCTGCAGGGTGAACTCAGCTTTCTGAAAAGGGCATTTCTAAGAAGGTGGAAAGCGTATAGCACAGCGAAGTGGAGATGTGTACAGCCGTATTTCTAGTATGGAATGGGTTGCAGTTCTACCGAATATGCAGGATGCTCCACAGGTGTTGCAAATTTGGACAAGAGGTCTACTCAGACTGAATCGACTTTTCACTAAAAACTTCTCTAAAAGATATATGTATATGCTCTGATAGCTCTAAGATCTCGATCTTGAACAAGCTGAAAGAAATCGATTTTTGAGCAGTTCCGGATAGCGTTGTATGGTATGTGAGTGTGTGTATGGTATGTCTGTGTGCGGATCAGCGGTGTGCGTAATTTTACGGAATACGATTTTACGATTTACGGCGATTTTTGGCATTTTTTTGCGACTCTCGATTTACGAAATTTTGGGTCGTAAATCGTAAATTTAAATCGATGGGCAACTGACGTCCAAATGACGTGACGCAGCCCTGGTAGGAAAGATGTGCTCACTCTCCTTCCTCCAATAGCTCATTCCCACTTCGTTTGTCGATGTTCTGACGTGGCAACATGACTGAGTGGTTTCGAGTTGAAACTTTTGTCTGGGACATCTTGGCAGCATGTAGCCGAGCATTGTCGTGAATAAAGTAAACATTCTTCTGTCAAGGTCGTTTCTGCTGCGTGGCCTCACTCAACTCTTGCAGTTGGACAGCGTACATGTTCGCAGTCACTGGGGTACCAGTTTCAAGGAACTCGTGGTAGAGAATCCTCTGGGAGTCCCACCAATAGCACAGCTTTACTTTCTTCTGGTGGAGGTCGGACTTCGACTGCTTCACAGATGTTTTGTTGAGGGCCTCTCGGGTACGGTTAACGTAGAAAACGCTGAACTCATCTGCCGTGACCACGTTTCCCAGAAGTTTCCCAGAAGTTTTTGATACGAAAGCGGAGAAGAGAGACTGAGCAATGCACAGTCGCGACGACGGTCCTAGTCAGGAAGCTTGTGTGTCACTCAAGCTGAGACCACCTTTATTATACTCTAGAATGTAGGCGCGTGTAGCGCAGTCGGAGGAAATGTCGGCTGTCGCGTGCATCTGATACCAAGTTCCTGGTTCGGATTTCCCGCCCAGGCCAACCAAGTCTTCCATACCTCCGTGGTCGGTGAATTGGTACCAGACTTGTCTGGGAAGGATAGAGCGCTGACTTGTTCATCGGCTAGCCACCGCAAGTCTTTATATGGCCAAATACGCATTCAAATCGCCTCCACGACATCCAGTAGAAGTAGAATGCGTGGCGCATCCCAAAAAGGATTGAGTAACGTCGTACTTTATCCTTTATCCTTTAGAATGCATGACATTTTGCTCTAGACTATTCG